>JAMAKO010000004.1:717031-779540 GCA_023628555.1 Chaetomiaceae sp. R4402
TACCCCACACCTGCCCCCCCCCGCCCCGCCCCCCCCCCCCCCCCCCCCCCCCCCCATATCATCCGACTTGCTCCCGTCGTCCTGCAACGAAGAGGCGCCGAATCAGCAGCCCGTCTGGCTGCCCTTGTCGCCCTTTTCCGATGTAACCCCAACCTGGGCTCACCGCCTCGTTTTCCTCGCGCCCTCTTCCGCCGCGCAGCAGCCATGTGTCTCTGGCGTCGCTAGGGCTGTCTGTCGTGCACCCCCACGTTGGCGCAGCTGAGTTCCGGCATTGCCCAGCGGCCCTGTGATTTGGAACCCGACAACTCCCACGTGCAGCCGTCCCGATGTAATGGATTGGGCTGTGCCAGGTTGCCAGCGGGACCCCGGCCAGTCTCCCATTCCGTGTCGGCGCGCGCGCAACCCGGGTTGCGTCCGACGTGGTGGCCTAATACACAGCACACAACGGCCAACCCCCTCGCACCCCCTGCATAATCTCCGGAGCCTCTCCTGAGTTCCATGGCGATTTCTATGAGTTCATGGCGATTTCTATGCCCAAGATCGAATGACACGGTCACGGTCATGACGCTGATCTCTCATCTCCAGCTTTGTCTCGCCCACTACTGTGACCTTCACGGGCCTACGCCCCTGATGGTCACCGAGGGCTTGCCCGTTCCCTGCAGCACATGTTCCGATGTGAGTTTGCGGACGCCGGGTATCGACAAGCCGCGGCCCCGTGCTCCTACGTCCGGCGAGTCGGCCCACCCGGCCAACATAACGGAAGCACTCCGGCGCATCAGCTTCGCCGCCCCCCCACGGAGCTCCTCCGTGCCGACCACCGAGCAAGAAGCCCAAATCCACCGGGCTTCCCTTCGCCGCGCGGCACAGGCAACCCCGGCAGCAGTTTCCAGCTCTGCCATCGAGACTCCTCCACAAAGTCCGCGCCTCGCCCACGGCCCCGGTCCGGCGCACCAGAAACTGCGTCAAGACTCGGGCTTCCGCCGGACCTACGACGATTACGTGACCCGTCGCGCTGGCCCTTGCGAGAACTGCGCCCTGACCCTGCCGAAGCGGCAGGAGAGCAGCAAAGATGCCGGCATCAACTCGCGACCTGACCGCGGACCTACCATGAGGACACGAGCACCGTGTGCGCGCGTCTTCACAGGGATTGACCTTAATACCTCGCCACCGACCTCTCAGTCCTCCTCCTCGTCCACCTCCGAAGACGAATCAGGTGGCCGGCGGCGCCTATCCCATCGCCGCACGGTGACCGCGCTATCGGTGACGTCGCGCTCGAGCGTTAGTTCCGGAAGCGCCAATCCCAATGCGCACACCCACTATCTCGACTACACGTCCACCCATGAGCCTCTCGCTGCCTCGTCCTTTTCCCTCGTCCGCGCCTCGTGCTTACGCACCTTGTCGTTGGAAACTCTGCCGCGCGCGCCGGCGACGGGCCCGCCGTCGGCGGGTACCGCGATGCCCACCCCGAGCGCCTCGCCCAATAGCCCGGCCTACGTTACGACACACAGCATCGGCTCTGCCGCATCGGGCGGCTCCATATTCTTTGGGGACAAGAAGGTCGGCTACACGACGGCGTACATCTTCCGTGTACCGGACGTTCATGCCCGCGGCCACAAGCGAGTCTACGCCTTCTTGGCCCTCAGCACTCACCCGGAACCCATCGCCGTCAAGACCTTCACATTCTTGTCCTCCGCCTTCCGCGACATGGCCTCGTGGATCCAGGAGCTTGCCGAGGCCGAAGCGGAGCGCGCGCAGGCCGAGTCGCCCGGCTCGACGGCGAGCAGTCCAGTCGTGCCCGGGCCGGGATATGGCAGCTTTCAGTCCGAGCCTGCAGCGCCGCCCGTATCGGGCGGCAGCAGCAGCAGCAGCAGTTTCTTGATGGGCGGCGTTGGCGGTCTGTCGCGAAGAATGGGTGGCGGCTTCGGCGGCTCTGGGGTCGCGCTGAAGCAGCGCGGCCTGGCGGAGTTGGTTGGCCTGCCGGATTTTTTTATTGAGCTGCACGCCAAGTTTGTCCGGCTGCTGCTTGAAATGGGTGTCATGATTGGGTCATGAGTCCGAACGCAGCATGCTCCGTTCTGGACGTGAGAGTTTGCTTTGACAGTCACTGGACGAAGACAATCTAGCGGGAACCCTACCTTGCAGGCTTTCGACGACATTGCCTTTCCACGAACGGACCTCTCGACCTTATTGCCAGACGCCGCATGGGCGATCCCTTTGGCGCCGCTCCGGTTCATCACGGATACCGCCGACGGCTTGCTAAAGAGTCGTTCTTACGGGTTTCCTGGCGGATCAACACTATCGCTGACCGTTGATCGAACGAAACCTCGGGGTCATGGCGACGATTCCATGATGGTCGGTTCGACACATTGGAGCAGCACCCAGCACTCGCTTCGGAACCGACACAACACAGCAGCGAGTAGAGTGCAGATCCCCACCTTTACATTGCTCTTTGCTGCAGAACTCTTTGGCGACGACAGTAATAACCGCACACCAACCAAACAATGTCACTTCTAACACTGCTTTTGGGAAATTAGACGGACGGAAAGGAAGAACGAAAACGGGATATATAACACGGAAATAGATGGATGGATGGATGGATGGATGATCAGCTTCATGGTAACGAACACGACACACAAACACACACACACGCACACACACACAACTATACGGAACTTTCCGTCGAACGAGGCCGAGAGACACGGTGAGGGGAAGGGTCATTGAAATCGCCGTTTCCTTATGCATTGTTTTGCATCACATTGTGGGGAAGGCAGAGCATTGGAGGATATACCCATGTGTGTGCTTTGATTACAGGGTTGACATTTGAGGGAGGGAGTGGGGGAGGGTGAGGGGGCGAATGGATATTGTTGAGTGAATGGTGGTAAGGCCAACTTACAAGGAGAAGCGTGGAGCATGGTTGCCGGCGTTGTTTCTATTCCCATTCTGTGTTTTGTTTCTCGCAGGTTGTCTCTTCCCTGTGGTCGTTTTCTGTTCGGCTTTTCCTTCGTGTTTATGTTTCCTCTTGCCTTTAACGCTGTGTGCAGCGAAGGTCCCTTCATCTTTTCCGGTGATACCTCCTACCTGGATGAGTGATGGCGCGCGGCGGGGAGAAGGAGGGAATTGGCAGAGTAAACGCGCAGTTGTTTTTGCGTGTCTTTCCCCCGAGTCCTCATTGTTTTTGTACTTTAGCACCCTGCTGGTCGGTAGCAGGTGAGATGATATTAGACTTGGGCATGGCAGGGATACACAGCGACGGCCGGTAGCATGTATGTAGGATTACAGAATGGGGGAAAGGGACAAGGGAATAAAGGAGACTGACTTCTCAAGCATGTCACCGCCACACGCATCTGCATCTACAATCAACGGTGACCTGGCGAGGCTGTTTTTCTACGTCAGGGGTAACTTGATTGGTTCTATGTATGGTAGATGAGCACATCGTACACCAGGACGCATCCCGCCTCACTCCAAGCCACGTTGGGAGACTTTCCGCCCGTCCGGCAATCGTCCACCCCTTCTTCTGAGCGACCTGCCTGTCTATTTGTAGAAATCAAACTTGTTCTCGTCGCTCGTCCCCTTGACCTGGCTGCTGTAGGCGTCCTCGAGGTCGACCTGGATAATGTTGTAGCGGTTCTTGCGCACGGCGCGCAGGCCGGCCTCCTGCATGATGGCGGCAATGACGGCGCCGCTGAGTGGGTCGTTGCGCACGATCAGGCTGTCAAGGTCGACCTCAGGCGCCAGGCTCATCTTGGAGGCGATAGTGGTGAAAATGAGGCGGCGCTCGCGGCGGTCGCGCAGGCTGGGAAACTCAATCTTGCGGTCGAGGCGACCGGGGCGCAGCAGGGCCGGATCGAGCGTGTCGGCCCGGTTGGTGGCCATGATAACCTTCACGTTGGACGTCTGGTCGAAGCCGTCCATCTGGTTGAGCAGCTCGAGCAGAATGCGCTGCACTTCGCGGTCGGCGCCCGTCTGCGCGTCGAAGCGCTTGGTCGCAATGGCGTCGATCTCGTCGATGAAGATGATGGCGGGCGAGTTCTCGCGCGCCATGCGGAACACGTCGCGCACCATGCGTGGGCCCTCGCCCAGGTATTTTTGCACAAACTCGGACCCGACCACGCGGATGAAGTTGGCCGTCGTCGAGTTGGCCACTGCCTTGACCAGCATTGTCTTGCCCGTCCCAGGCGGGCCATACAGCAACACGCCGCGCGGCGGGTCGATGCCGATCTGCTTGTACAGGTCGAAGTGCGTCAGCGGCAGCTCGACAGCCTCGCGGATCTCCTGCTTCTGCATGTCAAGCCCGCCCACGTCGGCGTATGTGACGTCGGGCTTCTCGTCGGCGCCGAGCATGGCGATGGACGAGTCGGCCTCGGGCGGGAGGATGTCGACGAGCGCGTTGGAGTGGCGGTGCAGGGCGACGGAGGAGGACGGCTTGAGCTGCTCGCGGTCGAGAGTCGAGAGGATGCGGACGACATAGTTGGACCCAGTGCTGGACTGGACGATGCCCGTGCTGGTGGTGATGATGATGATGGCATGGTCAGAGAAGATTACGGGGGAGCGAGGAGGGGGATGCAGCAACTCACTTTTGGTCGATTGCCTCCATAAACTGGCCGATGACGAGCGGCACGCTCTGGATGCGCTTGATCTCTTCTTGTGCCCGGACTAGTTCGCGCTTCAGGCTCCTCTGCTCGTCCTTGATGTACTCCTCCTGCAGCTGGATGTACTCGAGCTGCCGTTGCAGCCGCTTGAGAGTCGCATAATCGTCGCCGCCCTCTGTCTGTACGCCCTCAAAGTTCTCAATGCTGGGGATAGTCGAAGGACCATTCTTCTTTAGCGTAGCCACATGGTTGGCCGCGCTCTCGACAAGGACGTCACCCATTTTGACCACGGGTCGGTGCACGTCTGTCTCTGTTCAAAGGTGTAGTGTTCGGGAAGGTAGGGCCGGCGGCGGCGAATACCAGCTGAGGACCAGCAGTTGTCGGAGGAGAGAGAGATTATCGGCACCTGAGGGGAAAGACGCGGTTCAGTGGTAGCGGTGCGGTGATGCGTGTCGGCTGCAATTGCCGAGGTTCTCGATGGGTCGTTGCTCGCTTCGTCAGTGCTGCTGCTGTTCTGTCGTTGCTTTCGCCTCGTGGCGCGTGCAGTCAGTGTCAGCTTGGCGCCCGGCTGGCAGTTGCTCGTCATCCGCTCGGAGCCTGAGGCTGGCCCCACATTCTAGCACCGGGCAGCTTTGGCTTTCAAGCCTTTATCAGGCTGTCAGGCTGCACATGTAATCTGTACGCAGTATGTAGTAAGGTCGCGTATGTGGTCCGTGCGGCTAGTTGGTTTGGGTGATGCAGACCCGACCCACCTCCCCATTCCAGGGTACAGTACAGTACAGTTTCTGACATTGCGGTAATTAATGGCGGTACGACTGCCATGCCATTCGAACAGCGGTCAAAACGCCCAGGAACCCCGTTGTACCCTGAATTCACCTTGTGCCCCGTCTGCAGCCGCTGACAGTATACTGCCCGCGTGGCCGCCTTCCGCGAGGAGGTTCCTGCAGTCTGGGTGCCTCCACCACCGGCGAGTGATCTAGAGAATGTTACAGTTCGAGGAAGGCAAATAGTTTTTGTAACGAGCGAACAAAGAGCGGGCGAGGAGGCCATGTGGCTGGGCGACTTTGCAGCTTGCCCGTGGTTGGCCGCATCGGTGATGTGTGCCTTGTTCATCCCGCCAGCACCCCACGGCCGTCGTCCTCGCTGTGAGCTCCAGGTGGAGATAATGGAACCATGCGTATCGTGGAGGCGACGGCTGATTACGGTCGCTTTACACGTCCATCCCTCCAGGCAGGTACGGTAATGCTGTGTACATGTACAAGATTGATCTTCGCACCCCGCATCAGTGTTCCGCTTTCACTCGTTAGAAGTATTCCTCTCCTCGCGATTCATCACCTCGTGACCATCTCCGCTCGTTCGTACCCTCGCCTTTGCGCAGCTTATAGATTGGTGCATGCTCTGTACCTTACCTTGGGCTGAGTGTGGGGAGGCTTGAAATGGTTAGGCAATGTAGGACTATCAATTCGGAGTGCAAGCTCCCCGGTCGAAGCGACTTAACCCAGTCTGGGATGCCTGCCTGACTGACTCCTCCTCCACCCTGCCTCTCAACCTGCCCGGGCCTCTCTTTCCATCGTCCTCAAACTTCCCGCCAGACAGTCGGTTGCCTGCGGTCCAGCTGTCCCACGCCCGCTTCGCGTTCCGTCTGGTCTGCCTCGAGTTTGCAACACCTCGTCTTCTTGGATTCATGGTCACTTCCTCCACTGCCGCTCTGCACGTCCCCTCGGCAGCAGGAGCAGCAGCAGCAGCAGTTCTGACCGCCCTCGTCCACCACCTCCATTGACTGTTCCGAGAAGCCGATCCGTGAAACCTGAATCCTACTTCTCCCATTCGCGAAAAGCATCTCACAAAATGGAGAACAACACGCTTGCTTGCATCACCATCCCCGACCAGCGCCGTCGCCCGGCTGTGGAGGCAACGGCCGGATCTTCGCCATCGTCCTACTCTAGTTCCCCCAGTTCGCCGGAGCCATCTCCGAAGTCACCGTCTCGAGCCGCTCAGAAGCAGAAGCTACTGCATGCTCGCCGGCCGAGCCTATTGAGTTTGTGACCCCGCCCCGTCTCGGGTTCGCCACCGGGTAGTAGCGCCCCAGCTGACGGCTGCTCGCCAGGCTCGGCTTTCACGCAGCAGGAATGTACCACCATCAATATCGGTGAAGATCCGGAGGGCCCGCTCCGGCTGGTAAGTCGCTCTCTTGGCCAACAGACGGCAGACGGCGAATGCTTTGGCCGCACGACCGTCGCTCACTCTATGAACCATTTAGGTCACGTACCTCTCGTCCGGCCAGGGCTTCGTCTGGAACCCCGAGATCTTCGTTCCGTCGTTCTGTAACTACGACTACGTACCACTCGAGCAGCGCCGCGATCCGGTGCACGAAATCTACCTGAGCGACGAGGAGGTCAAGAAGATGCTTCCGCAATAAACAATCGAAGAACATTGCGGACCAGACGGCGTGGACTCAAATGAGTACGCCTGTACATGTACTCCGTACATCACGACACATTGCCGCGTGGATGTCGCTAGACCGGCTCGGCTTCTTCTTGACGCAACGACCTGACACAAGAGGTCAAGATGACGCAGGGAGCTGGGCGTCTCCCCGGGGCAGGGCCGAGTTGCCGTCATCACTTTGCACTTTGATTTAGGCGACCAAGGCGCAGCTTGGAGCACGGGTGTTTGCCACAGTCTGTTATTATGGGAACGGTATCATTCATATTACGGCGGAGTTGGATCTTGTCTTTTCATTTCGTTCCTCACGGCGCAAGGCTCGTACCTTTCAGATTCAATCAATCACTTCTCCGTATTTTACAGAATGTGTTGGTCGCACGGCTCTACTCGACTGGTTGCATGTGGTCAACTGGTAATTCTAGAGGCGTCCGGGCCGACCAATACAGTGGTGACACTCGTCGTGCCACGT
Source organism: Chaetomiaceae sp. R4402 (assembly GCA_023628555.1). Taxonomy (NCBI): domain Eukaryota; kingdom Fungi; phylum Ascomycota; class Sordariomycetes; order Sordariales; family Chaetomiaceae; species Chaetomiaceae sp. R4402. The sequence continues at coordinate 724,532 of JAMAKO010000004.1, forward strand.
ACCAGCACAATGGCTCATTGGCAAATCGAAGGGGGCCCTTGCCGCAGCGTACCTTCTACACGTGTAGCTGTGATGTGGTGGGTTTGCGTCCCTCATTCACGATCGGCCAGATGTGAGTGCCCTGTACTATGATCCTCGGAATTGGTAGTTAGGCGCTGTAGAAAATGCCCAACTAGACAATACCAGACTTCTGATTGCGAATTGCGTTTGCATCTTCCTTCCTCAAACCGTCCCCAGCAACATGGAGCATGGACTTACGATACCGTAAAGCGGCCGGCCGTTGTGTCGTGTCGCATGTAAGTGGCATGCAGGTGGATAGCAGCGGGCCCGCCCCGCACCGCTTGAAACCCAGCCCCACCTGACCTCATGCAGCTGGCTGTCCCGGGTTAGCGCAGGATGATTTGCCGAGCAAGTGGAGGTGAATATCGATAAGCCAAAAACGCGACGCTGCGCGTTGTTTTCAAATGGGGACTGTGTATTGGTATCGTACACTACTGCATGGCCAAGACATCATACCAGCTGTGTCCGCGTCGTAGCCAGCTCGATTCTGCCGACTGGGATGGGGTATTGAGGAACCAAACGCCCAATGCAGCGGGTTCTAACAAGGCGATTCACCCAGTTGAAATAGATCTGAACGCAGCAGACCGTTGAACTCGTCCCGCGAAAGGCCAACCCGGACAAGAACACCAACCCCAAACACCAAACACACTTTAGAGGCGCCTCCCGACATGGACGACCCCGCCCATCGCCGCATCGAGTTGCAGTCGCCCGAGGACCTGACCTACCTGATCGACAACGTCCGCCGCGCCGCCGCCGACAGCATCAACGCCGCCTTCCCGCCCGTCGACCACCCGTTGGCGGGGCAGGAGGACGAGCTGCGCAACCGCATCGAGCAGCTCGTCAACGACGTACGCGCCCCCTCGCCCATCCTTCCTCCCTTTTTCCCCTCCCTTTCGTTTGCCAACCCCACTCTGACTTTGCTTCCCACCTGCCTAGTACATCCTAACAACATTCACCCTCGCGGCGCCAAACCTCACCATCAACGGCCTGCCCATCGATCCCTCCCACTTCTTGTCCTCCCTCGACCCCACCGCCACCTCCTCCTCCTCCACCGCCCCAGAACCGCAAATCGAGTACGAGCCCTTCGACCCGCGCAAGCGCGACCGCATCGAAGCCCTCATCGCCGAGGAAGAAGACCTGCTACGAACCATCGCGCAGCTGAAGCGGCGCGCGCCGCGGGCGACGGCGGCGCGCTGGGCGGAGACAAACGCACCCGCGTCACTGGCGGCGGACGAGGACGCGCTGCGCGCGGCGTGCGAGCGCGCGAGCGAGGAAGGGAGCGTGGCGGGGAGGAAGGCGCTTGAGGGCATGGGCGCGCTGGAGAGGCAGGCTGGGGTGGAGGAGCGGTGGAGGGAGGCGGTGGAGAGGCTGGGGAGGCTGAAGAGGGAGATGCCGGCTGCTGTGGCGAAGGCGGAGAGGGCGAGGGTTGCGGCTGGGTATGTCAGCGGCGCGGGGAGGTGAGGGGTGGTGTGGTTATGTGAAGGGAATAAGGGGGGATGGTGGAGGGATGGCGTTTTGGCGTACTGGATTCGGTTGTGACTGAAACATCTAGCGAAATGCTGGGGACTTGGCTTGACCGCGGCAGACGGCTGGATGGTATTGAACAACATGCAAGGAGTCTATTTGTGTATCCATGCGAATGATCGATTATTACGATGGGACACGGGGTCTACGTGTATAACCTGGTAAACAAGAACTGCCAAAACAATGGATTTCCCCCCATCCGCCGCATGCACGGCACAGGGCGAACCAGGCAGTTCGCCCTCGGCCGGTTCGCTCGTTGACCCGCTTCCATGGGCATACGCTGGACTTCGCCTCGCTCTCAACCTCCCTACGCGGCAGCCGGAGCAGCAGCGCCGGCGTCGACCTCAGCGGTCGCCTCAACAGCAGCGGGTGCACCAGCCTCGGCCTGAGTGGCCTCTCCGGCCTCGGCGGGCGCCGTCTGAGCCGCGCTGTCGGCCTTGCCCTCCTTCTCCCAATGGGCGGGGCGCGCCCAGTCCGGCTCGCGCCACGGGCCCATGTCGCTGAGCTCGCAGCCGCCTTGGCACTCGCACTTGCCGCCGAACTGCTTGGGCAGGTTCTCGGCGGGCACCTGGGCGAGCAGCTCCTTCTGGTATCCCGAGCCAAGCACGTGGATCTTCTGCACGGTCACGGGGTCGAGCCAGCCCTTGACGACGCTCCAGACGGTGCTGAAGCCCCAGGGCGCGTTGATCAGGTACAGGCGGCCGAGGCGCTCCGGGTAGTAGTTCTGGCTCAGCCCGCTGGCCTGCTTGACGTAGCTGAACACCTGCGGCGCCTTGGCCAGGCCAACCCCCTTGAGGTCCATGATGGTGCAGCACGTCTCGAGCAGGGTGCCCGCCTTGCGGCTGCACGCCGGCAGCCGCGGGTCCGCCAGCCGCTCGTACTCGACCGCCAGGTTCGTCAGCATGCGCTCTGCCGTCGTGATCTTGTACATGGCCTGCAGGTCGATCCCGCCAAGCTGCTCGATGTAGACGGGGCGGCCGTCCTGAAATCAGAGAGCGGACGTGTCAGCAAGCAACCACGGGGAAGTGCGCCGAAATCCAAGTCGAGGTCAAGTCGCACCTTGTCGGTCTTGTGATAGTACTGCGGGTAGTACTTGAACATGGCCTCCTTTTCGGGGTACTCCCAGGTCGGCACCGTGTCGTCAAGCTTCGTTTCTTGCCGCCACTTCTCGCAATCGATGAACCTGTGACAACGAAGAATGAGCGTTGTCCCGGACGCCGATGCAGTTCCCGCCATGGTGCCTCACATCTTCTTCGCAAGCTCCACGTCGAACTTGCGAGCGCGCAGGAAGCGCAGCTGCATCGTCTGTTAGCCCCTCTTCCGGGCCCATCCTGCTGTCCGAGAGGGTAATCGCTCGTACCAGTGTCAGAGTGTCCAATCGCTTAGTAAAGCCCTCCTGCTCGAGCAGCAGCCGCAGCTGGTGCACCTGGGCCTGCTGCTGGGCCGTCAGGAAGCCGGGGTGCCCATTCTGTGGAACGGGTGCCGTGGTCGGGAAGTCGTAGTCATCGTACTTGGGATCAAGCTGCATGGGCGAGGGCGCAGGCTCGGCCATTGTGACTATTTATGTGGTGAGGCGAAATCGGAGGAGTTGACAAGACGTAGGCTTCGGGTTCGATGTCTCCGCTGCGTATGGATGCCGCCGAAGGAAGGAGGGGAAGTGCTTCCTGCGGTTGAAGGCCGGGGCAGATCGTGTGGATACGGAGCAAGGAGAGGCCAGCGCGTGGCAAAGGGAAAAGTTGGATACAGGTGTCGCAGACTCGAAGAGTACTAAGCGGCCGGCACTATTTGAGGTGGAAGTGCCTGAAATGGTCAGGGGGCCCCGCGCTCTCGAATTTTCGTCATGGGTAGCCAGGCGACGGGACGGTGCAGGGGCGGCCCAGAAGCGGTCAAAAGTTGTGTCCCCGCTATTGAACGTTGGGACAGGCTACTTAAACTTTCGGACTTCCAACCAACCCCACTAGCTGGGTTTCCAGGATCCAGCGATCTAGGGAACGGCAGGGTTCAAACTTACTTGGTTCGAAGCATACATGTATATCAAAGAAGCTGCACAAGGGTTGGGCATCTGGGCTTTTTGCGCCCAGAAATGAACAATACTTTCCTACTGTGGACCTCCTGCTTCTGGTCGCTGCGTCATGTCTGCCTTGGACCGGAGCGATGGCGGGGTTGCCAACACCACCTTCCTTGGGCCTAGCTTGTCGCACATGCCGCCGTGCCACCCTCGAATCCGGGGCCAACAGCACTTCTCACATCTAGTTGCCGACCTCCGCATCCGCACTTGGTAACTTTTTGACGTTTCTTCGTTCCGTTGACTGGCAGCAGACGGCAAAGCCCTACAGCCTCTATCAACAGCATGCTTGCTGCTGCCTGGGCCTGCTGCGGATTCTTGGCTGAATACATTGGCCTCCTTGTTTTCACGCCGACTGTCCTTCTCCCCGGCCCAGCGACTTGGCGTTGTGAGCATACCAGAACCGAAGCATGCTCGAGATCTCGACCATTCTCCGGCAAGACCAACGTCTGGTGCACCGGGTGTGCTCCAGCGGGAATCGCTCGAAATGGGAGAGGCAGGCATCGCCAGACTTGCCTACCAGGCTCCGAGTCCGTTTCCGCGTCTAGGATCTCGGCACTCAGCTCTTTGTCCCGACTTCGGCCCCCTTGCCCTTCGTCTTCTCCTCATCCTCCTTCTCCTTGCGCTTTTGCACGACATCCCAGTTGTAGACTCTTGCTACTGCCACCTCCATGGTCTGCTCCCTATTAGCACAAGCACTGCGGCAAGGCGGAAGAGGTGAAAGTTGAGTTACCGTTATTTGCTCCCTCAGAAAGTCCAGGTCCTCTTCGCAGTTCGCCAAGCTCTGTTTTGCCGCTTGCAGTTTGGAGTCAAGAAGCGTTTCCGCCTCGTCGATCGGGTATGACAACATGACATTGGCCTTTTCCGCGCATTAGCTCTCAAATCGACGCAACGAACTGATGGGAACAGAGGGCGCCCTACTCCCAGCCACAAGTAGACCTCGTCGGTTGGCGGGATCTCGGCCTTCGCATACAGCGTGTCGTTGAGCTCAAACGTCGTCTCGATGGGATCTGATTCATCCTGCGGCATGAGAGACCAGTCAGCGTGACCGCGGTTTAAGGGAGCCGAGGTCCCTAGCGGTCGTACCGTCCTCAACTTCAAGAACCGCACCGTCTCCAACGTCTTGCGAATGTCCGGCAGTTTGTCCTTCAGCCCGGCCACCCTGCGCTGTAGGTTCTGCTCCATGAACTGGTACTTCCTACGCCCTCCGCGAAACAATTCCGAGCATTAGCCGCCATGCTTCTGAGGGGCTTGAATAGGCGATGACGGTATACCCGAGCGGGACTCACGCAATCATCTCCTGGAACCGCCGCAGCGTCGGCTCGACGTCGGCTCGTGACGTGACATAGTCCTCGACCTTGTCCACAAACGGCGCGTAAGGGATGCCCCGTGGGTTCGAGGGCGTGGCGTCCCTGTGGTGCTCAAGGGAGCATTCGATCAGCACGAAACTGCGCGTCAAGGTTCCATTGTCCCGCGCGCCCAACCGGTGGGCAACGTACCTCGCCGCTGCTTCCTTGTCTGTGCTTGCCATGCCGGACAAAGGCCTGCTCACATATTGCAGCAAATAAGCTGCACTGAAGAGAAACGGCCGTTTATCAGCCCGAGCCGGCAGGATGACGTGGGTCCGGTTGGGGGTCGTGGCCTGTTTGCGACGACGGGACAAAAATTCATGGCGGGGTTGCTTGCTGAAGCTGCCCGTCTCGGCGCACACAGGGTGACGACGCGCAGGGGGGAGGTGGGGCTGGTTGGGGTTGGGGTTAACTACAAGTCACAGTCACGACAGTCCTCCGTCCATACGGTACGCTACATACCTCGTAGTAAGGTAGAATACGTTAACGAATAACGTTACCAACCAACGTATTCTGTACTGTCCCCGGTCTTCAAAACGTCAGTCGATGTTGTCGAAACTTCAAGGACCGGACAAAGCAAACGACTGGGAGAGACGCTCCGCGCGTGAGGTTCATCCCAACAGCATGCCCGCCCACCAGCTACCACTAGGCACGTGGTACTGCCTAAACATTGTACGATTACATCTCTAGGACGCGACCGTGCAGTCCTCAGATGCTGCACATTCTCTGGCCTCGGACATCTGCACAGTCCCGAGCGACACCTGGAGTCGAACGGGATGCCCTGTCCTCAACGTTCCCAGTGTTTTGGTGCGATGGTTTGCATGAGACCTCAACAGTAACGCTGGTTGGTTGGCAGGCTTCTCAGAAACCGAATCGATCGCGTTGCATGGCAAACGTCCCTTTCATTGGCTAGGTATGAGATGGGCAAAGGGAGTCATTCGCCGTTGGCCGAGAGCCCCAGAGGCCCTGCCAAGGTCATCTGGAGAAACTCGAAGCTACACTCCTGTAGCTGCTTGCGGAATATATTCATCCTCCGTTCAGTCGCGGTCGTTGTGGGAAAACAGGCCCCCTTTACTCCGTACCTCCACGCGCAATGCTCGTCCACGCAGGTGGTCAAGAAGCCGGCGCTTGTTCCAAAGATGGCCCTCATGGTCCCAGGGATAGGTCGGCGGCATGTGATTCGCTCGCCTCAACCAACAACCCCAACGTGGTATGCGAAGTAGATCTACAGTATTAGTAGGGTTGAAGTGTGTCGTATAGGTGGAAGAGTCACACACTGGGCCTCTCTGGAGTATGCCCCTGACTGCCTCATCTTGGATTTGAGTCACAGCTCATTCAGTAAACCCGCCTACCCCCCCTCCCCCCCCTTCTACCTGCTCCTTCACAGCTCGACCGATCACGTTATTTGTTCACGTCTCACCTGGACATGGCTTCCATGACAACCCTCAAGGGCGACAAGTTCGACCGCCGGCTGTTCGAATCGGTCATCAAGCGTCGCTTCTTCTTCACCGAGGCGTTTGAGATCTACCGGCTCTCTCCGGACTTCAAAGGCGACAACCGTGGCTTGTTTGACTATGGGCCCCCGGGTTGCGCCTTGCAGGCCAACATCGTGGACGCATGGAGGAAACACTTCGTTCTCGAGGAGAACATGCTAGAGCTGGATTGCACCGTTGTCACACCCGAGCTAGTTCTCCAGACCAGCGGCCACGTCGACAAGTTTGCGGACTGGATGTGCAAGGATCCCATCAAAGGCGAGTACCTAGTTTTGTTGTGCCCGATACACGTTTCAAGGCTCATCGACGAACGGTGTTGCTGACGCTAAGTCCTTCGTCGGCGGCACTAGGGGACTATCTACGTGCTGACCACCTTGTTGAGAACGTCCTTAAGGCTCGCCTCGCTCGGGGCACCAGGGGTCTCGTCAAGGATTCTCCCAAGTTGGACCAACCGACCGTTGACGAGTACAATAGCATACTGGCCAAGGCAACACCTGCGTCCTCCCCTTCTTTCTTCACTGCAGCATGCTAAACAAACATGATTTGCTCTTCCTAGATTGACAACTACGACGGCGATGCGCTGGCCGAGTTGATCAGGCACCATGAAATTCGGAATCCTGAGAATAACAATGAAGTCTTGCCGCCCGTTCCCTTCAATCTGATGTTCAAGTCCACCATTGGGCCAAGCGCCGCCGCACCAGTCTTTCTCCGGCCGGAAACCGCACAGGGCCAGTTTCTGAACTTCAAGAAGCTGCTCGACTACAATCAGGGCGCCATGCCGTTTGCGTCAGCCAGCATTGGCAAGTCATATCGCAACGAGATCTCCCCCCGGACCGGCCTTCTCCGGGTCCGGGAGTTTTTGCTGGCCGAGGTTGAGCAATACGTTGACCCAGAGACGAAGCAACACCCGCGTTTTGGGGAGGTGAGCGACATGATGCTGCCCTTGCTCGACAGGGAGACCCAGCTGGCCGGCAAGACGACGCCCCAGACAATGGCACTACACCAAGCCGTCGAGGCCAAGGTCGTCGACAACGAGACACTCGGCTATTTTCTCGGGCGAGTCCTGCTGTTCCTCGTGAAACTCGGCGTCGACCAATCCAAAGTGCGATTCAGACAGCACCTGGCGAACGAGATGGCCCATTACGCTTGCGATTGTTGGGATGCCGAACTGCTCACGAGCTACGGTTGGGTCGAGTGCGTTGGCTGTGCGGACCGGAGCGCGTATGACCTGACGGTGCATTCGAGGTACACTGGTACCAGTCTGGCCGTCAAGGAGTCCCTGCCGGAACCTGTGAAGGTAGAGCAGTGGCAAGCTACTCTGGATAAGAAGCGTATTGGGCCGCGCTTCAAGAAAGACGCGAAGGTGGTCCAGTCGGCCGTCGAAGCGCTAGATCAGGCAACACTAGAAGGACTGGCTGCTGAACTCGGGCAAACCGGAGCTGTGGTGATCGAGACTCCAGCCTTAGCTGACGGGACCACGCGCGTGGAGCTGCCAAAGGAGCTTCTGTCGATCTCCAGGACGACTCGGCTCCAAAACACTCGCGAGTACACGCCAAACGTGATTGAACCGTCCTTTGGCATCGGGCGGATTCTCTACAGCCTGTTAGAACAGGTGTACTGGCACCGGCCCAACGATGCTGCGAGAGCGGTGAGCACTATTCAAACTGTCAGTCACTTCTTCCATGAGCTCCAGCTGATCACGATGCACCAGGTATTATCCCTTCCTCTTTCCGTGGCACCGAACAAAGTCCTCATCGTGCCACTGTCCTCTAATCCTCAGCTCAACCCCATTGCTCGCAAGCTCTCGACTCGGCTGCGGAATCTGGGCATTGCAAACATCATTGATGCGTCGAATGCGTCGATTGGCAAACGGTATGCACGGAATGACGAGCTGGGCACACCACTGGGCGTGACTGTCGACTTCGACACGTTGAAAGACGGGTCAGTGACCCTGAGAGAGCGTGATTCAATGGCCCAAGTGAGAGGCTCGGAGGATGAAGTCGTCATGGCCATGAAGGGGCTGGTGGAAGGAATTGAGACGTGGGAGGATGTCCTGGGCAGGATGAAGATCTTTGGTGGGCAGCCAGAGGACCAGTAGCCGGTGTTCGTGACAGTTCATCAGCAAAATGAAAAATGTGACGAGCAACCGGATGGAGGATGAGAGTAGGTTTGAAACCGCTCGGTTGGCGTCCTCCCGTTACCCCAGCATCATAAGCCGTAGATGCGTGAGACATGAACGATACGCTGCTCGTCTTTTTGTTAATCGTCTCCTTCAAGAGTTTGGATTTCAGCGGGACAATGCCATTGCTCAGAAATATGGAGGCAGAAAGAACCCCGCACGCCCTCTGCTTGATCGGACAGTGTATTGGAGAGTATCTGTAAGTTACGTGTTGATGGGTTCGTCAGGTATCCGAGCAACGCGCGTCTCAGCCTGCAGGTTGCCTGGTTCGGGGCGGGGGAACTAGCCGAAAGCAGGCAGGCAGTGGCCACCAAGCAGCCGGACCAGGTAACCAGCTTACCCCGGTCCGCCGCGCCACTACGTAATCAGACAATCAGACGCAGGAACACCTCGCTCAGCACTGACGCACTGACACACCTGACCTCCTCCACTGTTCCTCCTCCTTCCTCTCCGCATCATCCCGCTGCGCGGCTGTTTCCCCAACCTTCCTCCTCTATTAAGTCATCAACCACCCGCCCACCGTATCGTCATCCATCCCACATCTATCCATCGGCCGCCCGACTTCTGTCGTGCATACACCACCGAGGCCCTTCTGCGACGGGCTTGGCGTCTCCTGTCAATCAGCCCAGCCATCTCCCACCAGTCGATCAACCAGAGTCTTGCCCGCCATGAAGGGTGCTCTTCTGACCGCAGCCGTGCTGCTGGGCTCAGCCCAAGGCGCCGTCCACAAGTTGAAGCTGCAGAAGGTTCCGCTGGCCGAACAGCTTGTAAGTTGACATCCTCTGTGGGTCGACGTGTATGCAGCGGTGCTTGCTAACGCTTGTCGCGCGACTAGGAGTCGGTGCCCATCGACACCCAGCTCGAGCACCTCGGCCAGAAGTACATGGGTCTTCGGCCCAAGCCGTCTCACGCCCAGGCCGTCTTCAACGGCATGATGGCCGAGGTCAAGGGGAACCACCCCGTGCCCATCTCGAACTTCATGAATGCCCAATGTAGGAGCTCTGCCCGACACTCTACCACCCGCCTGTGTCACCGGCTTGGTTGCTGACGGACGATGATAGACTTCTCCGAGATCACGATTGGCACTCCGCCTCAGACCTTTAAGGTAATCCTCGACACCGGCAGCTCCAACCTCTGGGTTCCCTCGGTTGAGTGCGGGTCGATCGCCTGCTACCTGCACTCCAAGTACGACTCGTCGGCGTCGTCCAGTTATAAGAAGAATGGGACTTCGTTCGACATCCGCTACGGATCGGGCAGCCTGAGCGGGTTCGTCTCGCAGGACACGATGACCATCGGCGACATCTCGATTAAGGGCCAGGACTTCGCCGAGGCCACGAGTGAGCCGGGCCTCGCCTTCGCCTTCGGCCGCTTTGACGGCATCCTCGGTCTGGGCTACGACACCATCTCGGTCAACGGCATCGTCCCGCCGTTCTACAAGATGGTCGAGCAGAAGCTCGTTGACGAGCCCGTCTTTGCCTTCTACCTCGCCGACACTAACGGTGAATCCGAGTCCGAGGTGATGTTCGGCGGCGTCGACAAGGACAAGTACAAGGGCAAGATCACCACCATCCCGCTGCGGCGCAAGGCCTACTGGGAGGTTGACTTCGAGTCCATCTCGTACGGTGATGACACGGCCGAGTTCGAGAACACGGGTGCCATCCTGGACACGGGCACCTCGCTCATCACCCTGCCCAGCCAGCTCGCCGAGATGCTCAACGCCCAGCTCGGCGCCAAGAAGAACTACGCCGGCCAGTACGAGATTGACTGCAGCAAGCGCGACTCGCTCAAGGACGTCACCTTCAACCTGGCTGGCTACAACTTCACCCTCGGCCCCCACGACTACATCCTCGAGGTGAGCAGCAGCAGCTGCATGTCCACCTTCACCCCGATGGACTTCCCCGCGCCCACGGGGCCGCTGGCTATCCTCGGTGACGCCTTCCTGCGCCGCTACTACTCCATCTACGACCTCGGCGCCAACGCCGTCGGGCTCGCTGAGGCGGTGTAATGGATTGAGAGGGTCGGTCGTTCAGCGGATTATGTGAGACATAAGGGGCGATGGGAGTCGGCGGGTAATCCGGGCCTGGGACTGTTGTTTCTGCTAGTACCGTATCTACCGCTTGTCTTTGGCTTTTCCTTTCGTGTATGTTTCTCTCCACCTCGGTAACAATGCAACATTTCCTTATAATTGGGGCTGCTCTGCTGGTGTGGTGTGAGGGTGCTGGGTGTATACCAATGTGTCGACAGATGGGTTCCATTGAATGATTGTTCTAGCCGGATCAAGCAAGTTGCTCTCCTCTTATCACGATACTCATGCCGTTTAGCCTTAGCACTGCAAGGACATGATCATGTAGGGAGTGTCTCAGTGGTATTGTCTCAGAGAGGAAGTCTCACCCCAATTTCGAGCCCGGTATATTGAGTATTGAGACCTCAAGACTCTGGAACCTTAAGCCGTCCTGCAGCGTGGGACGAATTCCCATTCCTTATCCCCTTCGAACAGCGAACGTGCAGTTAAGATTTGAACACGAGATCTATTCAAATGCAGTATCGATAATGCTGGCTTGGTCGCCAATCTCCCCCGGTGTTCTGAAGTATCCCTCCTTGGCCCCGGCGTCGGTGAATGCTACGCAAATGACGTGCGGTATGCGATCCGAAGACTATGCGATACAACTACATGCCGCCTCGACGCCCCCCCTTCCTTTCCACCTCCGACCTAGCCAAGCGCCAGTAAGAGCACTTGAACTCTGTGGCCTGCCGTCCGCACGGCTGCTGGAGTCCACCGTACCGACCCAGCACTATCACCGCCCTACTTCTTAAACGTCGCCGTCCGCCCGCCCCGCTCGTAATTCATCTTGCGCGCCCCCTGCGGCGCGTTACCGGATTTCTTGGCGTAGGGGTCAAATGCGGCTTTCTTGCCGCCGCCGCGCTTGCCCTTGCTGTCGCCGCCGTGGCCGGCTTTGGACGCGTGCAGCACCGACGAGGCCTGGCTGTAATCGAAAGGCTGCTCCTCGTCTTCCACTTCCCCCTCCTCCTCGTCCTCCTCAACCTCGTCTTCATCCGGTTGCCCGTCAGGAGAGGTGCCCTGCTCGGCAGCACTCGAAGGGCTGCCAGCGGACGGGGTCGGCTGCTGCTGCTGCTGCTGCTTGGTGATGTCCCTCATGGCCTGCCGCGTCCGTTTGACCTCGGCTCTCAGTTGCTCCGCCGCCTCCACGTCGCCCTGCATCGATAATCGATTCGCCTCGCGCCGGATCCGTTTGAGCTCGGCCCGTATTTCCTTCTTGGACTGCTTGGTGATCTTCAGCGCCCCGACGTCGGGCGTCTCCCCCGCCTCATCCGCGGCCGGGCTCTCGGCTTCCATCTCGGCATCGGAATCGGCCTCCGCTTCCGCCTCGGATGAGGGCTCGAGCCTGGCGTCGCTGGCTTTGCGTTTTCGCCCGCCCTTGAGCGTGAAGCCTTCATCTTCACGCGTGGCGGCCGCTTCAGCGCCCACTTTGGCTGGTGCAATCCTGGGTGGTGGCTCCGCTGCTTGTGGCGCCTCCTCCTCCCTGATGGCGCCGAAGTCGAAAGAGTAAACGGGTATCATCTGCTCGTCATCGACAAGGGAGGCTTTTATGGAGCCATCTCTTGACGAATTGAGAGCCACAGTGCCCCATAGCTGAGATCGGTCACTCTTGAGCTCCTGAATGCTGAGCGGCTCAACCTCGACCCCCGCGGCCGCTTTCCCTGGCTTGTCTCCGAGCGAGGGTTGTAGAGAACCTCCCGATGACTGTCTGAAAAACTCCATCATGGTGGGCCCATTGGCGCCCGCCGCCCTGGCCTTCTCTATGACCGCGAACAGCTCAGAAAGATGGGGCTTCAAGCCCCGGGCGTTTGAGTCGAGCAGGCTCCACAGGGCCTTCATGTCCGTGGGCAGGATACGTGCGATATCCGCCAGCACTTGCTGTGTCATGATGAAGTAGGGGCTTTCGTCCTCCCGGCGGGCAACATCATCCCGCCACTTGTGCACCGCTTTGTAGACGGCGAATTGTTGCCCATTGTACAGCGTGGGCGACTTGATCAACGTGTTGTACCACCCGCGATTGCCGATGCCCGTTTCTGGATCGCAGAAAAGGTTCTCGTACCGCTGCAGAGACACCTCCTTGGACTTCTGGACGACGCGGTTGGTGGGGTTCTCACCGGGGTCGCTTCGAGCGGCGAGCCCAGCGAGCTCGTTGCGCAGCATGTCGTAGATGTAGAGAAGATAATGTGTGTCGGACCTCGCATAGTAGAACATCTCGTCAGGTAAAGGCCTGCCGCACATGTTAGCTCGTCCACAATGCGTCGATGATCGCTCGAGCTCACCGTATCCGCCAGTCTGCGAGCTGATACTTCTTATCCGCGTCGAAGTCGGCGAACTTCTTCAGCAAGAAGGCCAGGCTGCGGCCAGCGTAGCCGAGGGTCTCGCAGGCATAGTATGTATCGAACAGCCCAACGACGTACAGTCCCAGATCTCGCTGGAGCCAGATAGCATCCATGAATGCGCCATGGAGAACCTGAGCTCGTCAATCAGACGCCCTGAGCCATTTATCGTAGGGCTCGTGTCTACTCACCTTGACGATCCGTGGGTCGGCGAAGACTTGGTTGAGCACCTCGAGTTTGTGCCGCCACGGGACTAACGTGTCAACAATCCAATCCTTCTCCCTCGTGCTAATTTGCATCAGGGACAAAAGGCCCGCGTAGGTCCTGTAGTCGTGGTGCTCCAGGTCGATGGCTATCTCCGTCGCCTGCTTCAACTCATCCAACATTGCCAAAACGCCATCGTACGTGTCAACCCAGATGGCCTTGGTTTTCTCAATCGGCAGGTACTTCTTCGGCTCGCAGGGCTGGTAAACCTCTGGCGGATACTGCATCGCGGTGATTTCTTGCTCATAGGGATGCTTGTACCTGCGAAAGTCAGTACCCCTGCCACTGGCCGCCTAACATCGAAGGAATAATGGGTGCAGTAGTGCGTACTGATTGTGGCCCTCCTCATCGGTGAAGGTCGCCAGGCTCGTCTCCAGAGGGACCTGAGCGTGAGGCTTGCTTGTCAACAACGGCTTCCAAGGGCCCGAGTCAAAGTTGTCCGTCTTCCTCTCGAACGTATTTTGGGGCTTCAGAATGTTTGCGCGCTTCAGGGACCAGTCGAGTCTATCGGTGGTCGATCTCGGCCGTTTGAGCTCTCGGCCCTAGCAACGCAGTCAGTGGGAGAAGCCCGAAGAGTCCTTGTGGATACCAATGCATACAGATTCCGCCGTTGGCGCATCTTTCCTCTTGACCAGGCCAGTGTATTCATCCAAGCACGTGTCGGCCTTCTCGAGGAGGGAGTCGATCACATCCACAATGCCCTTCCACTGAATTTCGACGTCGTCAACATCCTCCAGTCCCGGGTCTCTTTGGGCGGTGAACTGCGCGGCCGCCTTCAGGACGCCATTCGCCAGCTGCAGCAGGCCCTCGGTGTTGCGCTCGAGGCGCGTCGCAACCGAGGGATGAACAGTTCGCTGGAATTCGAGATCTTCGTTGGCTAGCGTGTTGACGGACCTCGTCACCGTGACTAGCGCGGACTGCACGGAGTCTCGCAGAGGCTTGAAATCTTGCGACGAGTCCATGGCGATGACGTTGCCGCTGCCCGGAGAATCTTGACTGGCGCAGGCGACCGGCAAAGTGAAGTGCCTCCCACGATGCAAAACCAAAAGCGATCTTCAACTTTTCGAGGATCCGCTTTGTCTTGGCGATCATCCGTTCTTGCTCGCCAAGCAGCGCCAAGGCAAGCAGGAGCTGGGGTGCAGGTGGGGGCTTGGCACTGCAGCTGAGCGATAACGCTGCACTAAGATAAGCGGTTCAATTGGGACCCGTAGAGCCTTAGGCTCCCGTCCCTAACCGGGGAGAGTGAGATGGACCTTTCCACCCAGCAACCTGAACGACGAGACGTTGTGTAATGATTTGGGCGCTGCGATATTTGGGGCCGTGATCATCAATGAGGATTTGAGACATAGCTACCGCAACGACGGAAGCAAGGCAGACTGCTCAGGTAAACCCTCGCGGAACTGCAACAAAATCGGTTGATTCGGGCACGGTCACTTGCCACAACGCGAACTTGAAGCTCCAACATGTCGCAATCGGTGGCCCCAGAGTGTAACGAGCTCAAGGAGTGCGTCCGCCAAACCAATTTCCTTACCCTCTTGTCTAGTTGACAAGCTGACGGTTGCATTCGGTGTGAAAGGCGTTACGACACGTGCTTTCTAAAGTGGTACAGCGAGAGTATGGCTCCTGGCCCTACCGGCCTGAGTCTTGCGGACCGGCAAGATCACTTACTGTCATGGCAGAATATCTGCGCGGGATAGGCACCACGGACAACAACGAGTGCGCGACGTTATTCAAGGAGTATACGACTTGTTTGCAGGTAAGGCATCGCTCAGAGACGCGACAGCGGTCTAGCTTGTGGCTAGGCTGAGTCTGACTAGTCGACTTGGCAGAAAGCACTCAAGGAGCGTGGCATCGACAAGCTGCTAGACGAAGCTCGGGAAGACAACAAGGAGAATGATGCGACGCTGATGGGGAGGAAGAAATGCGAGTGAGCCCCTCTAAACGCGAAATTTCGAGCATGTCTGACTGTCTTCCTGTAGAGACGACACTAGATCCGTAGAAGACCAGCGGTTTCGGTGCATTCTGAGACAGCGCTGGCATTGCTCTTCTCCCCCGTGAGCAAGACTAATCTCCACACGAATCTACCGGCAAGAATTGAAAGCAGCAATGGACGCACTGGGGCAACAACTGCATCCCCCGCCGCTGGAGAGACTGCCTCTGCACATATTCGAGTGCATCTGCCGAGACGTCCCCAAACGCAGTCTCTTTTATCTGTCATTGGCGAGCAAGCTTTGCTGCCAGGCGTCCACACCAGGACGGCTCTCCCGGGTCAGGCTTGAGATTGTTGACAAGGAAAAGCGGCTCAGCGACTTGCATTGATGGGTCGCTATCCTTGACCGCTACAACGGGTTTGGCCTTGTTCGCCGAGTTGTAGTTAGTGGTTGTTTGGACGAAGGCGACCAGTACGAGGACCAGCTTCAAATAGCCGTCCACCTGGCGGGTATGGGCGGCGGCAGTGAGGATGACGGCGAGGACGACGAGAGCGACAACAACAGTGTGTTGTTCAACACCGACGGTCCGACCATGTCACCGGAGCGTAAACGCGCGCAACATGAGGCATGGCTTCCATTTGCACGGTTCCTAGGTCGACTGCCCGGCTTGACGGATTTGGTGTATTCTTGTCTTCACCAGGTGCCGGCGTGCATCCTCATGGCATCGCACCAGCACCACCCAAGCAGCCGCTTGCACGTGCGAACATTCAGCCTCCGAAGTCTCTACCAAGAGCTCAACCAACTGCACGACATAGACCCGGACGGGTTTGCGCTTGCCGCCCCGCCCTGCCTCTACAGCCTATGGGCGAAGTGTTCAGATTTTGACGCAGACGGCCGCTTCAGCTTCAACCCGGACGCACTGGCGCACATGGTCACGTCCGGATGTGTCCCCGGACTGAAGCATCTAAATCTCAATTGTATCAACGTGCCGGGAACCGTGGCGCTGTCCCACGCGGCCGGGATGCCCAGGGCGCCATGGAGGGGCTTCTTCAGTGACGGTCCGATCCAGCTCGTAACGGATGCCCCACAGCAGTCACCGACGTTGCCGGGGAGGGCGCAGCTTGAGACACTGGTTCTATCCGGGAAAATGGACTTATCCCATCGCCTGACGGTCTGGCGCAGCTATACGGATTTCCGCCTTCTCCGGCGCTTGGAACTACACAGCATCAACGCCGAGGAGCAGAATTACATAACCCTGGCTTTTGATAGCCGCAGAAAACCTGTTCCGCTCGCTCCAGGAGCTGGGATTGTCATTGCCATCACCTGCCCAGATTCGGGAGTGGCAGCACGTCGCAGCCCGGCACGCAACTGACCCCCTGGTTCCAGAACAGCCGGTCGGCCTGTTTTTACACGCCTTGCCTCGCTAACGGCACTCACGCTCCACGGTAGCCTGGACATTCGCACCTTCGATGTGGTCTTAGCCGCCACGGTCCGTCTTTGCACAAGCTGCAGCTGATCCCCAGCTTCGCCGACGACAAGTCCGACAAGGATATCGACAATGACGCGAACCGGCTCGGCGTGATGCAGCAGCGGTGCCCCCGGCTCCGGGACATACGGATGCGCGTGCGGCGCCGGCAGGGCGGACCCGAGAAGGTGGCCGTCTACCAGGCGCTGGGGCGGCTACCCCGGCTGGAGCGTGCCACGTTGGTGCTCGACTGCAACGGGCGTCGCATTGACTGGCCCGGCGAAGGCCCCGAGCGGCTCCGCGATATATTTGTCAACTTCGCCGTCGACGAGACCCTTGCTCGGGCGATTATCCGCGAGATTGCCTCCTCCATGGCAGCAGGCCATGCGCCACTGCAGCGCCTCAGGTTGGAGACGCGTGAATACGTGGCCAACGCCCTGCTGTGCCCCGATGATAGCTATTGGGTTAGCTGGCTCGCGCGGAGCTGGATGTGCGTCCGGCACACGAAATGCGGGCGAGGTGATGGTGCGCGAGATCGGCGTCGACTAGAAACTTAGAGATGACATGCGAGAGGTGCTGGAGGTCTTGCGAGCCGGCCTGTAGAACTCCGAATGGCGGCTGTTTGCTGGTACAAATGTGTGGACGGAGTTGTGGCCCAGGCGAGCGGAGGCTTGGAGGGGTGACTGGCAAAGTTTCCCTCTGTCAAGCCAGAAAGTTGAGGCTGGCATGTCGGGTATTAAGTAAGGCAGTTGATGAGACGGGTCTTCCCATAAGTTGAGGTTCTTGGAACATCTTGAAGCAGCTGTCAAACCCCTACTATGTTGTACATGTATGGAGTAGGATGTGAGGTCTACTGAGCCGTCTTTACACCATCGGCCCGCTTTCCTCCACATGTTGTTCGCTCACAATCTCAGACTTTAGCACATGAGCTTAAATCCTCACTGTACGGATATTGGTAGGGTGGTTGATCCCTCGAAGCCAACTGTGCAAGGCGCCTTTCTTGGTAACGCAACTCAGGCCTCTGAGTTGGCGTGCAGTGCCAATGAAAGAAACACACGAGATGAACTTGCCGTATTGGATTGTATCTTACGTGTAATTATTTACCTTCAAAGAGCAGTTGACGCCCCTGTAGTGAAAACGTCAGGTACGTACCAGTCCCACGTTTCGGGTACAACCGCTGTACCGAAAGCCATCAATTGGATCGCGCATCCAGGGCGGGATCGGTAACGTTAGCGGACCCGCGAGAAGCCGCATCGATGCTTCTTCCCCTGTTGGAAAGCTCAACCCTCCTCGTCTTTCCGTGCCACTGTTGCATCTCGCCAGCGAGCACGTCGTCAACACCGTCGACGCGCGTTCCGGTCCTCCCCCCTCTTCCCGGAATGCGCAGCCCCTAGGCCCCTCGCCGCACAACTCGATCCCAGCTCCATGCACGCCTTCTCCGTCGTCACCCTTGGCATCTTCGTCGCAGGCTACATCACCGCCCGATGGGATCTTGTCACCCGCCTCTATGAGCTTGCCATCTTCGCCTGGAACTACGGAGTGGTCGTGAGTGTTCTTTGCTCTTCTCCCGTACCCTCCTTTGCACCACTGGACGAACCCCTCCTCGCACCCCTGAGCCCTCCCAAGCGCCACACGAAGCGCCGCTGACCCAAGCGTCGTTGCACACGGCCTCTGTTTCCAGACTCGCGCCGCCAAAGGCTTCGCCGCCCTCAGCTTGGTCTTCCTGCTCATTTTCCTTCCCGTCGAGCGGCTCGCCGCGCGCGAGACGAATCTGGTACGAGGAGATGCCGCCGCACGCACGAACACACAAACATCTCTCTCTCCGCCATGCCGCCTGCTGGGGAATTCGGTGTTCCAATGCTAATCAGCTACTTTCTGCACAATTCGCAGCACCCCCGCTCGACCGGATCTGGCATATCGGCTAGAGAACAACTAAGACGGCGGGGTTCCTTCTGAGACTGCTCTCCTGACTGCGGCTCCAGCTACAGCTGTCTGACATGCCAGAGCATGATGGCTTGATGCGCGTGTTTTGGCCCGCCGACCTGCCGCGATCCGACCTGCGCGGGGTGGTGGTGGGGTGGAGGAACTCGGCTCTGGACGTCTTTGTCCTAGCCGTCTTGGAAGAGGTTGAGGTGCGTCTTGGATTCCTCCTGCCGGTGCGAGGGGCGTAGCGGCTGATTTGCGCGTCTGCAGTCCCGAAATGTCGAGTTTGCTCTCAAGATCGGCACCCTCCTCCGCGACGCGCCCCACCCCGTGAGCCGCATCTTCCAGCTGTGCGGGCAGTCGTCGATTCACGTGCTCGGCCTGTCCAACACGCCCGAGTCCGCCGAGCTAGATCCATCATGGATTCACGTCACGATAGGCCCCGGCCGGCGCGTCCCTGCCGTCGCATGCTCCCGCGCCTCGAGCATCCAGGTCGTGCTCTTCGAGAGGCCGCTGCCCGGACGCATGCAGTACATCTCGCTGAACCCGATCGCTCTCGCGCTGGGCGACAAGCACGACAGCTTCAGGCCCGAGCCGCCCGATGGCAGCGAAGAAGACGATAACGAAAAGGACGAGCGCGTAAAGAAGGAACAGAAGAGGCAGCTGGTCGAGAAGCTCGAGAAGCACTCCATCTTCCGGCGCGTTCCCTCAGCAAAGGAAAAGGCCCTCGCCACGATTGTGAACCAGATCAACTGGGCCTGGGAGCTTGAGCAAATGCTCCAGAAGAACGTGTCCCGCATTGGCACGCGCCCCAAGCGCAGCCTAAGCGTCTCAGAGAGGGTGGTCGAGTCGGCGACCACGGCGCGCGATATGCTGCTAGTCTGGCTTTGGGACCAGTTCACCGTGTACGTCTGGCCCGTCATCAAGCGGCTCTTCGTCATGGGCTTAATGGCGCACCGGATCGCGGCCGAGGTGCTGCTGCGCGTGCTGGAGTGGCGGGCGCGGCCCAAGCACGCCGCGCTGAAGGACATCTCGGCTACCGCGCAGCAGGTCGAGATCCGGCTTCAGCAGTTCTGCTACTGGCCGATGCAATACGTTACGCTTCGCCTGCGTAAGAACGACTGGGAGAGCGTGACGACGAGCCACCCGGATTACATTCGTTTCTACAACAGTCTCTGGCTAGTGGCCAACGACGTGATCATCGGCATCGCGTTGGGGTCGTACATCATCGATAATGCCGGTTGGGTCGCCCACCAGATCAGCCAGCTACTTACACTGTACACAGTTGAGGCCCTGCAGAGCAGCATCTCGTGGCTCATGGGCTGGCCGGCCGGGCTGAAGCTGAACAACGAGCTCGCGGCGTTTCTCGGAGACTTGTTTCTATGGGTGATTGACTACTGGTCAAGTAAGTTTTTGTCTTGCGATTCTCGCTAATTCGACCTGTGACGATTTCGCTGACGCCGAGGTGTAGGCTGCATTGAGGCGCTCCGTCCCATCCTCCCGCGTATCATCTGGTTTATCGGCTTCTCCAGCTTCGCCGGTGCGAGCATGCCGATCGCCCTCTTCTCGGACCTGCTTTCCGTCCTGACGGTGCACATCTACTCCTTCTACCTGGCATCGGCCCGCATTTACCACTGGCAGCTGAACATCCTGATCTCGCTGTTCCACCTCTTCCGGGGCAAGAAGCACAACGTGCTCAGGAACCGCATCGACTCGTGCGACTACGATCTCGACCAGCTCCTTGTCGGCACCATTCTGTTCACCCTGCTCTTCTTCCTCCTGCCGACAGTGGTGGTCTTCTACCTCAACTTCGCCATCGCGAGAATGGTCATCATCTCGTTGAAGGCCGTCTTCGACACCATGCTTTCGTGCTTGAACCATTTCCCGCTTTTTGCCCTCATGCTTCGGGTCAAGGACCCGGGGAGACTGCCAGGTATGCTCACGGGTGCAGGAATAGGGGACAGAAGGGAAACGCCGGCTAACACACGTCACAGGAGGTATTCGTTTTGAACTTCGAGATACCCAAGACTTTAGACATTCTTCCGTTCACGACTCACCTAAACATCCCCTCTCTACCAATTCGGTGATATTCCTCAAGGTGAGCTCCAATTCTATCTTCCCCGACTGGCTTTCAGTTTTCTCTGCTTCGGCCGAGAAAACCTCAAGATCACAGAGTCCTGGGCTGACAGCGCATGGCTGCCTTCCCTCATTCCAGTCGGTGCCCCTGAGCTTCAAGGCCATGTTCCACCAGTACTTCCAAATGGGCAATCGCCTCCGCAAGCATTACCTCGCCCCGCGCGTGCTGCTGTGCCTGCTGACGGGCAAGTTCGTCCCGCCGCTCAACCGCAAGAACCTGTACAGCTTGCAGTACAGCATGCTGCCCGCGCGGCGGGCCGGCGTCGCCGAGATGTGGGACGCCGTCAACTCGCTGCCGGACCCCAAGAGGAGGGGAGGTGCCGCGGCAGTTGTCAAGGTGCCCGCGCTGGCGAACGGGAGGAAGTGGCCGAGTAATTATGGCGGCAGTGGCGGCGGGAGGTCGCGGCGGTATGGGGTTGGGTAGGCTCGGTGAGGGTACCCAAAAATGGTTGTCGAGACCTGGCACGATCGCTTGCGCAAGGCTGGCCATGTTGGTCGGTGCTACCCGTATAAATGGCAGATGTTTCGAGACCTAGCGCGAGGCTGGTCGTGTTGATCGCTGCTGCCTGTGAAAAAGGCAGAGATTTCCAATGCAGAGGAGTCCGGACCTCTGACTTCACACTGCAAGGCATTCCAGAGGGGCCGGCTGTTGCTGGGCCGCCTCCTCCGCCTTTCTACGCTTCTGCTTCTTCTTCCTCGTCATCCGCTCTCTCCGCTCTCTGCGTTCTCTCTCCTCCTTCTCCCTTCGGCCCCTCCGCTCCGCACGCGCCCGCGCCCGCCCCGCGCTCGACATGCCTCTGTCGGACGCTTCGTGGAGGACAGACGGCGCCGGGAGCGAAGGAGCGCGTTCCAGGTCGTCCCCGACGGGTTCCTCGCTGCGGGCCGCGCCGGTAACGGCTTCCTCTGAGGGCGACGGCGGCAGCGAGAACATGGCGGCCCACCGGCGGTTCGTCTTCTCCACCACCTGTTGGGCGCGGCTGCCAATGCGCTCAAACTCGGCGCTCTGCATCGCCGCATCCCTGATGGCCTGGTACTCGGCCCACAGTGCAGTTCCCTGCGTTTCCAGGCTCTCGAGAACTCGCGCAAGAGCCGCCTCGCTGCCCTCGTCAAGGGCTCGGTTGAGGTGTTCCTGGGCGTTGTACGCGAAGGTGGGCGGGGCTTTCTGGCCATCGGGAGCGGGTGGCATGATCGTGTTGGCAGCGAGCACGATTCCATCGCCGCTGGCGTCAGCATCGTAGACACTCTTCACGGCTTTCAATTCCAGTGCGGCATCATCGTAACGGGCCGTCGCGGTGTTGACTGGGCCAGCTCCTTCAGCAGCTGTTCCACGATCACCGACATGGCGGGATCCTGGCAGGAATCCGCCAGCGGTGCAGCTACTGACATTATAAGCTCGAGTAACCGGGCGTGTAGTGCTTTGTGCTGGATGATGCGGAGTGTTTCCTTTGGGATGTTGCAGGAGTGGCTGTGGGCAAGTTCAGGGGGGATCCACTATTGCCACTGAACCAAGCCCCTGGATCATGGTGCTGACAAGCCGGGTACGACGTGCGAAACGCCTCGTTCTTGGCGCCATCTCGACACATTCTCAATACGAAGGACAACCTACCTACACAGTACTCCGTAGGAAGTGCCTACCAAGGCGATTAATAAAGTGCCGAGTTGCTCGGATGACTGCTCCGGTGTACTACGCCGTACTGAGTGTGTTTGTGCTAGGTTACTCTCTATCTTCCTTCTTTTTGCTTCGTTTGAGATTTTTATGGCAAGCCTGCGAACACCGCACATGATAGCCTGGTTCGTCCCAACTGCAGGCAGCCGTTGGCGATTGACCCCGCCATCCCAACTGCATCCATTGCTGCACCTTCTAGGCTCCCGTCCCTGCCAGGTTGACCCTCCCATCCACAACTTTCAGCAGGTGCATGCATGCAAGAACCGACCGTGACCAGGCGGGCACTACCAGGTAGTGCGCAACCACACAATGCCGGCGCGCGGGGGTGTGGAGTGGAGGGTCCAGCGCTATCGATACCCTGATCTTAGACGGTCTCGTGCAGACTCTCGTGAGGTTTCCGGGTTGGACTTGGGCCACCTTCGATGTAGGATGTCGTCACAGCTCGTCTGCACCGGTCGGAGGAGTGAAACGAGGATTAACTCATAACTCACCCGTGCATCCTATCTCACCCCTCCTTGCTCTACTAGTCTACCTAGAGAAAGAAGGTAAGCGTGGACGGGTGGGCCATCTTCCAGTCCTGAGAACAAGTGCCTGCGAACAGTTACGTTATTCCTCTGGCTTGGACCGCCTACTCTCGACCCCTCCTCAAGATACTCAGCTATAAAGATGGCTTCTGAGCTATCGGCAGTGCACATGGAGCAGGAGCAGAACAGAGCAGCGGACAACGTTTTATCAGCTGAGGCAGACGCTGAATCGGACACCATGGAGAGAAAAGACACACCAGAGCGATTCTATCGCCAGTTCCAGCTTTCGGTCGCAAGTAAGTCATCAGCAGCGCACAACACCGCACAACACAACCGATTCATATGGTTCACAGCGGCTAACACGCAATCACCAAGGTCTCCAGGAACAGATCAGCCGGCTTCCCCACATACCACCGGTCGCCGGCGAGCGGCAGGATGCCATCGAACACGTCCTGAGCGGCATCTCGCAGCTTTCCATCCAGGTCGCTGACGCGGCCGATTATGTGCCCGCCTACGACCAGCGCACCTACTCCGGAATCGTCAAGGCCCTCCGTGACGAGGTTAAAGGGACGACCGCCCAGTTCGCCCCTCCGAAGCGCTTCCAGTTCAAGCAGCGTTCCGGCGATGGCCCCGGCGCTTCGACCAAACCAGACACTCGCCGCCTGAACCCGGCTGCCACCCTCGCCAAAGCAAGCCCTGACAACGGCGGCGCTTCTTCTTCCTCATCTCAGCAGCCGTCGGACGCTAAGGACACCGTTGGCTCCCTCCCGTCCTTCAACAACACCGCCACCGCCGCCACGACCGCTAGTAAGAATTACAACGCCGAGATCGCCCGCCCCGGGTCCAACGGCATAGGAATCCGCAAGCCCAGCTTCTCCACGGCGCGCGACATCGACCTGTCGGACCACAGCCGCGTGCACATCACCCTGCCGGCGTCGGCGTCGCGCGCTACATCGGCCGGCACGCTGACCAACCTGGACCGGTGCGTGGTCGACATGTCGGTGCCGACGGCCGCGCCCGGCGGCGGCGCCCCCTTTGCCAGCCTGGCCCTGCGTGACATCGCCGGCTGCGCCATCGCTGCGGGCCACGTCGACGGCCCGGTGCACGTCACGCGCGTGCGCGACAGCGCCGTGCTGGTGGCGGCGCGCCAGGTGCGCATTCACGACTGTGAGAATGTGGTGTTCTACCTGCGCTGTGTCAGCCGGCCGATCATTGAGAACTGCAAGAATGTCCGGTTTGCCAAGGCGCCCGAGGCTTATGTGAGTTGTCCTCCTCTCAAAGTAATCCATCCCCTTCGATTTGTGATGTGGAAAGTGGGTTGACCTGTGCTCGTGTGTGTGTGTGCGTGCGTGCAGTTGACCGACAAGGAGAAAGGTGAGACCAACATGTTCAATCAGGTTGACGACTTCAAGTGGCTCAAGACGACCGCGTCGCCCAACTGGAGCCTGCTGCCGGAGTCAGAGGCCATCCCGGGCGACGTCTGGAAGAAGGCCCTTGCCGGCGGCCCCGGGGTCGTTATTGACGACACTCTGCGGACCCTGCATGTAGGCAAGGGAGCTCGGGCTGGAGCGGAGGACGACGAGATAGTTGCTTGTTGAGGTCGAACATTGGCCCGGGAAGGCCTGAGTAAGGGCATGGTATACTGAGGATTCCAGTGGCAGTTAGTTAACGATGAGTTCCGGCATTGCCTACTGCCTTGTTGATGAGGTCGGCCGCTAGTTTGAGTGGTTTGTTGATGATTCACGTGAGTGCGGTATGTCTTAAACCCCATGAGGAACAACTTCGTAAAGCTGCTGCGCTCTTGAACCCGTCCATACTTCCCCCGTTGTCCGTTTCAAGAAGGCCCGAAAATCTCCAAAAGACGCTCAAAGCCACCCCGGTTTTCGTGATACTCCCGTCCATGCCTCTGGCCACCCAGTAGCTCTCATGAATCCACCTTCTCCCCCTCCCACAACAGTCGACTCATCAACCACACCGAAGCCCTCCTACTCTACCATCCTCTCCCCCTCCCCATCCCCCTCCTCCTTCCTCACAACCACCCCCTCCACCCCCCCACCACCCACCTCATCCCCCGCGGCAGCCGCCGCCCGCACAAACACAAGCCCCTCCTCCTGCGCGCGCGCCAAGACACCAGCCTGCCGCCGCCGTCGCGCGTCCAGCGCCCGCGCCTCGCCCTCCTGCGCCGCCGTCCCGCGCCCCGCGTCGCCCGCCTCCCGCAGCGCCGCCCGCGCCCGCTGCAGCCTGTGCTTGATCCGGTCCGTCGCGAGCGCCACGTCCTTCGAGGTGAGCACCAGCGGGAGCTGAGAAGAGGCGGACTGGGATTGGGAGGGCAACGGGGTGCTGGTAACGGGGAGCGGGGTGGTGCCTGTTACACCGGGCGGTACGGGGCCGCTTGCGGGGGTTGGGGTGGGCGCGCTGGTAGGGGCTGTTGCTCCTGATGAAGGGATTCCAGGGGCAGTTGATATTGTGGTGGTGATGTTGCTGGTGGTGGACGTGGTGTTCTGTTGTTGCGCGTTGCGCAGGCGGGTGAGGAGCGATGTGAGCTCGGTGAGGGTGTCGACTGCGTCGGGGGACAAGCCCGGGGGCAGCTGTGTGGCCATAATAATCGTAGATGATGTTACGTTTGACGGTAGTCTGTCTCGACAAGCAGTCGTGCAGGTCTTGGTAATTTCGTGGTGATGGCTGCTCTGGTAGCTTCCTAGGTTTTTATGTTGGAATGATTGAGTAGGTTACCAAGTGCCAGGCCTAGGTTCTAGGCTTAAAAGATCACCGTACGGGATAATACAATATCGCACTGTGGCTTTGCTTTGACTCGTCGACCCCAAGGGCACTCAACGAAATGCATTCCATGTCGCGATATCAGTCGAAGCGTACCTAGCTATTTGAGGTATGTGATTGTTGAATTGTTAAAGTCATCGTAACTGGCATTACAGGCCTGCTGCTAATCAGCCGTTGCATCCTACACCCTTCAGATCACGGTGTCCCTAGGCACTCAATCTAGGCAGGCAGGCAATGGACACGCACGCAACTGCGACAGCCCTATTCCAGAAGTTAGTTGATCCTAAAATCCACCTCCCAATAAGGTGTTGCAATAAGAATGTCTGAACCTAGCCAGATGCCTAGTTTCGCTCTCGCTCACGTCCATTCTAGCAACCCGCCCCCTCCCCCTCTCGTTTTTCGCGCCACTTCTGCTGCTTCCTCGTTAGTCGCGGGCTTGCAACAAGCCGACAATGTACATTGCGATGGGGGTGACATAGATTGTTCCAAGGGTGTCAAAGGGAAGTCGGTTTTGAAGTAATTATCCCGTAAGAGTGTTGCTACATGCGTCGACGGACCGTTGAATTTTGGCATCCAACGGTAAAGACAGTCTGTAGTTACTGTAATTAGTAACAAGATTATGATGGGCATCGCCCCTCTCCCATCATTTCCAGCAACTCCAAATTGCTTCCGTTCATTGTCAGCTTAGCGACAAGAAACGCCTCAGAGCTGGACGATGACTTTGATCTATTGAATTGAAGCTGACAAGCTTGTTCAATCGCCTGAGGCAAGCTCTTTGACTCACGGAACTTCGAATCGCTGTATATGTGGCTGAGCAAAAGTCAGAAACAAACCAGACAGCCGGTACGCACTGATTAGCTTTCAATAGGTAGCTCCTCTTGATATTTGAATCCTTTCGCCCTTCACCCTTCACCCTTCACCCTTCACCCTTCACCCTTCATCTTCATTCGCAGAATATTCAACTTCCGGCGTGACTCCTGACTTGTATCTACCTGCCTTACCTGACGCGGGTAAGCTACCTAAGGTATGCATGTTTAAGGTTAGGATACAGCTTCCGTCTTCGTTTACTGGTCGATTGAAACTGGCCATTTTCCAGACTTGTATGTCAAGTACAAGGTCTCAGCCGGTCATCGAGTCGCCATTCCCAGAGATGTTGACCATCTGGCATCACCTTTTTCCAGGCAACATGTGAACCAAAGCCCGTCAAGCGGATACTCGCACTTTACCGACCAAGCAACCTTCAGCGAGTCTTTCTGAAATACCTGGGTACGTAATCCTCAGCATTTTCTTGTTCTCTCGCCGTCTTCCACGGGCCAAATAGCAACCTCGCAACTTCACCGACCCAAGAAGATCAAGCCAGAACCCGACCTCCAGTCAAAGGCAGGCTCGCCGTTCGTCAGACGTGCCAATCTTTCTCTTTCTTCCCTCATTCACACTTCCAACCCTTTCCAGCGGATTCGCGAATGACACATTGGCGCTGCCACCCAGTGCCCAAATCGCCAAGAAAGCCCCTCTAGCGCATTACAGAGCTTGTCGTGGCGAGCACAAAGCAGTCTACGACTTCTTCGGCCGATCGCAAATCATCATGTAAAGATGTTGCAACGAAACCCGGTGGCAACACGTCGTCCGACGCGAGCTCCTCATTCGGGAGCGCTCTTCGTGAGAAGGTGGACAAGCGAAAGAAGCGGATGAGCCCTGACATAATCGCTCTCCGCGAAATCCGTCGCCACTAGAAGAGTACTGAGCTCCTCATCAGAGAATTGCCCTTCCAACGCTTGGTAAGCCGGCTGCTCTCTCTCAGGTTCAATCACCGGGAAACTTCATTTCGACGAGCGAGGGTATCGACGTGCTTCTTTTCCGGCACTAACTCAAGGGTTCAGGTTCGCGAGATCGCCCAGGACATCACGCATGACCTAAGGTTTCAATCTAGTGCCATCAGTGCTCTTTAAGAAGCAACCGAGGCGTACCTCGTCCAGCTCTTCGAAGACACGCAACTTATTGCTTGTTATGCCAGGCCTGATAACCCTGACATCCGGCTGGTAGGTAAGTCACTCCCGTACCTACCTAGGCACCCAACTTGCCGCCTGTTGCAAGCAAATCAGCAGTTTCAGGGCTGCCTACCTTCAGTTCTGACCCCTAGGCTTTAGTCTGATATGCGTTTCGCTCGTAAACTCACGGATTGGCGTTGAGAGAAGATAGGCCCTTCAAGTGAGGTGCTGGGACTGGCACAATCAAAGACGGGAGCACACCCAGCTGATTCCACGTCGCACGGCTCTGCCGTGCTGAACCGAGAGCAGGGAGTCATCCATCACCGGAATTTTGACAAACATGGGGAGGGGGTGTCGGTGGACTGCACAGCATTAGGTGCGATGAGGACTTCGGATTGGACTCGGGTGCGGAAGACTGCACTGATGATCACCTACCAATGCTTATTCAAAGTTGAGAAGACGAGATTCTCCTCATATCGGAATTGAATTCCGTGGCTTGTGTCAAACACTCAGAGAGCCTCTGGTTACCGATGCCTTGGGCCAATGAGGTTGCTCGCGGTACATGTATGCTCAACGAAGATGCGGAATGGGAAACACATCGGATAAGATCGCTGAAGTTGCGATAACGGGGAATGGCCCCGCCCCCACTCTCAACGTCCCCGCCAACGTCCCGACAGCGCGGTGCGTCTCCCTGGTTTTTTTTGGTTGGCTTTATCCCGCAGTCGGATCCCTCGCACTGATATTGCGGTCTTTCCAGCATTGAACCCACTGAACCCACTCGGCGCGCTCGAAACCTCTCGAGCCAGCTCTCTGTCCGCCCAGCCCGTCGAACACCCCGAAGCCCAACCACAAGAGCCAACCGAAGCCCGCGACGCCATGGCTCCCGACCAGAAGGCTTGCCTGAGTACGTCACGCCGCCCCGACTACGCGCTTGTAGCCTGCTACGTCCTGATCTATCTGCAACTGGGATGGCTGATCATGGTGCTGGTGCGGTCGTCTAGTCGTGATTGACGGCTGGGGCATCCCCTCGGACGAGTCGCCCAAGGATGGCGACGCCATCGCCGCCGCCGAGACCCCCGTCATGGACGAGCTTTCCAAGAGCGCCACCGGCTTCACTGAGCTCGAGGCCTCCTCCCTCGCCGTCGGTCTCCCCGAGGGCCTCATGGGCAACTCCGAGGTTGGCCATCTCAACATCGGCGCCGGCCGCGTCGTGTGGCAGGACGTGGTCCGCATCGACCAGACCATCAAGAAGGGCGAGTTTAGCAAGAACGACGTGATTAAGAAGATCCTGGAAGCTGCCAAGAACGGCAACGGCCGTCTGCACCTGTGCGGTCTGATCTCCCACGGCGGTGTGGTCAGTATTCTGAGCCCCAGACCGGCTATCGGCGAGACAGTGGGCTCACTGTGATTGCAGCATGCGAAGCAAACGCACCTGTATGCCCTGCTCAGGGCGGCCAAGGAGTACGGCGTTCCCAAGGTCTACATCCACTTCTTCGGCGACGGCCGCGACACGGATCCCAAGTCTGGCGCCGCCTACATGGAGGAGCTCTTGTCCACCATCAAGGAGATCGGCATTGGTGAGATCGCCACCGTTGTGGGCCGGTACTACGCCATGGACCGCGACAAGAGGTGGGAGCGGAACGAGATCGCGCTGAAGGGCCTTATCTTGGGCGAGGGCGAGCAGAGCGACGACCCGGTCAAGACCATCAAGGAGCGGTACGAGAAGGGCGAGACGGACGAGTTCCTCAAGCCCATCATTGTGGGCGGCGATGAGGGCCGCCTCAAGGGTACGCTTCAATCGAGCTTCTTTTCCTTGCTGCCGTTACCAACATGGATACTGACCGCTCGCAGATGGTGATAACGTCTTCTTCTTCAACTACCGGTCCGACCGCGTCAGGCAGATCACCCAGCTGCTCGGCGACGTCGACCGGTCGCCCAAGCCTGACCTCCCCTACCCCAAAATCAACCTGGTCACCATGACCCAGTACAAGCTCGACTACCCGTTCGAGATTGCCTTCAAGCCGCAGCACATGGGCAACGTGCTCGCCGAGTGGCTCGGCAAGCAGGGCGTCGAGCAGGTGCACGTGGCCGAGACGGAGAAGTACGCCCACGTCACCTTCTTCTTCAACGGCGGCGTCGAGAAGGTTTTCCCGCTCGAGACGCGCGACGAGTCGCAGGACCTGGTGCCGTCGAACAAGAGCGTCGCGACGTACGACAAGGCGCCCGAGATGAGCGCGGACGGCGTGGCCGACCAGGTGTGCAAGCGGCTGGCCGAGCAGAAGTTCCCCTTCGTCATGAACAACTTCGCCCCGCCGGACATGGTCGGCCACACGGGCGTGTACGAGGCCGCCATAGTCGGCTGCGCGGCCACGGACAAGGCCATCGGCAAGATCTACGAGGGCTGCAAGAAGGAGGGCTACATCCTTTTCATCACGTCCGACCACGGCAACGCCGAGGAGATGAAGTTTGCCGACGGCAAGCCCAAGACCTCGCACACCACCAATAAGGTGCCCTTCATCATGGCCAACGCCCCCGAGGGCTGGAGTCTGAAGAAGGAGAGCGGTGTCCTGGGTGATGTTGCCCCGACTGTGCTCGCGGCCATGGGGCTGCCCGTCCCTGCGGAGATGACGGGTGCTAGCTTGCTGGTCAAGGCATAAGAGTGTGTTTGGGATGGGAGAACCGAGACTTACGTTTATGCGATGAACGAAACAAGCGAGCAACATAGATGATAGACAGACTTTTGTTGGCGAGGGTTTGCCTCAAGCTGCCGGAAACCTGTGACACTGTTCCCAGAGTGTCTTTCACCAACAACACGAGACGAGCGCGGTGCTTCAGGAGTCTCCGCCGATGAATGCGTGATGCTGCACTAAGTAACGGAATGACCTGGCTTGGAGTCCGGGTGCCGTGATCAAGCTTCTCCATCGCCGCTGCATGACGTCTCCAGTAGACGATATCCCGGCACGACCAACCAGCGGCTGCATGTGATGGGCTCGTGCTAAATAGCGGTCAGTACGGGCATTGCCTGCAAGCCACAACACGGCCAGTGGCTGACACTGGCTTTGTTCTTACCCCTCACTTCACATCACCGCCTCATCACTCGTTCAGTTCGCGC
This sequence comes from Chaetomiaceae sp. R4402, assembly GCA_023628555.1. NCBI lineage: Eukaryota > Fungi > Ascomycota > Sordariomycetes > Sordariales > Chaetomiaceae > Chaetomiaceae sp. R4402. The sequence continues at coordinate 755,384 of JAMAKO010000004.1, forward strand.
TTCGGCGCCTGCTGGCTGCTATCGACCAGGTCACAATGTCGACCTTGGAGGACGTTTGCCGAAATGGCTTCACTTATGGATTCGGCCGATTTCTTGCCGGCGGGCGCGTCGAGCGTGTCGAAGGCGCCCGCTTGAGAGCAATGTTTTTGCCGCGGCTGACCCCTGAAGCAACCAGACTGCTTCGTGAACACAGATACTTTGTCCGAGCCCAACTGCAACATTATGGCGTCGACTTTGATGAACAGGAATTCTCTGGGAACGGCACCCATCTGCTGAAGAAATCGCTTCAAGCTGGCAAGGTAAGACACCCGCGCCCCTTATCCGTAATCGACGCCATCGTATCGGCCAACCTCTGACTTCCATCTGCCCAACAATCAGTGTGATGTGGTGCCGGAACATCTTGAAGCGCTGAGGCTGCAGATGCACACCGAGTGGCTGGAAAATCAGTCCGATAGACAGCTTGCGGACCACCCAGAGTGGGTGATGGAGAAGTACTTTGTCGACCGTTTCGGCAAACCGGAAACCACAAAGACAGCCGAGGTGGTGGGCATCCCTTACCCACACTTCAGCACACATCGCTCAGGGCAACTTCGCCAGGCTGTCGCTGCGGTCCCGGGTCTACACCACGCTACGGGGCGTGGCTCGACTACGCAGACCGTCTACTTGGGCTGGAGCCGTGCTGCGGTGGAAAAGGCGGCCAAAGAACACGCTGTCAAAGAGGCACGACAGCTCAAGACCCGGGAGATCGCTCGCCAGGCGGAGCGAGCCGCCAAGCATGAGCAATATCTGGCCACCGCGAAGAAGCTGAAGCACCCCATTCCGCCCTCCCCAGTCGGCCAGTACATGATCGATTGTCACAAGATTGAGCATGGTTGGTCGGAGGACATTTTCGGGGATCTGACGGCTGCCATACGTGCTACCTCCACGCCGGGCATTTACGAAGCGACTTTCGACTTTGGTGTCATCACGGGAATGATGATTCTTGGCCCTGAGGAGAGCAGCCTGGAAGAATTCTGCGCACAGAACAAGAATGACGGTGATTCCGACAGCGAGGAAGATGACGGGGAAGGCGCAGGCTGGGGGGATGAGAGTTCTGACGAGTGCGCCGCCGGGGGCTCGAAGAGGAAATCCGCGGTCGGAGACGGTGGGAGCTCGAGCAAAGACCGTGCAAAGAAAGCCAAAACAGGCCGTCCGGGAAAGCCCAAAAAGTACCTCCTGCGCCTGAAGTCCAGAGATACTGGCACTGGGGAGATCTGCACAGATGCCACCAAGGGGATGATCAGGTTCAACGGGCCGGATCTCAGCAGCTTCACCGCCGAGGCCGACATGGATGGCATTGGAGATGCAGTGCCCTTTACAGGGCGCAAGATCTCTGCCTCGCCGGCGGCGTCGCACGAGACATGGAGCGACTACTCTTGGAACGCGTATGAACGGGCTCGTATCGGTCGTTGGAGATAGGGTTCCTGGAGGGGAGGGCCTGGGGCATGTGTAGGAAGCATCCGGCTGATTTGACGACACAGCGGTCTGTGTTGAGTCAGTCACAAAGGAAGTGGGTGGCATCTATTGTACCCGTCGATTTCGGTGAGCTCTCGTCCAGGGGCAATGTCGAAATGTCAACTGTGTGACAGACGCCGAGATGGCATGGTTGGCAGCCTCAGCTTAAGATCCAAAAGGGCTTCTGTAGACGTGGTAGCTGCCCTGGCACCATGCAGACAGACGGCCAGGCGCACTTTGCTGCTCTCACGGTGGGGCACCGCGCGTGTGCTGTGGTGCTGTGGTTGTAATTTTGGCAGAAGGCGCCTGGAGTCACAGAATCCGCAGCCAGTCGAATGCTCCCCGGTTCGTGTAACTCGACGTCCTCTTCTCCGAAGGTCACCTGACACCGGATGCACTTTCCTTCCACTGCACGAGTTTGAGCATAGCCGTGAGGGGAAAGCCAGAAAGGGAAACCGCGGCCCGGCAGAGGCCACCGCACAAGCTGGCACAACCCGAGAGGGGTAGTGCGCACAATTTCGCAAATAAGAAGGCTCTGGCACTCGACCGCCTACTCGCGTCTTCCATTTCCTCCTACCTTCTTCCCCTCACTTCATCCTACCTCGAAACTTTGGCTATAACCACAATGCCACCAGCAACACCAAAATCGACATCGCGAATGTCAACAATGGATACCACCACGACCTGCCAGGCGCCTCTGGTTCACTGGGAAACGCTCCGCTAGCTTCTGCGGCAAGAGTGGATCATCTGGACGGCTCCATCGTGGACCACATTTCCGTGGGAAATTCCCGCTTTTTGCCCAAGTGGAGACTGCAAGCAAGCATGGGCACTGGCACTCCAAGGTGAGCGTGTCCAAACGTTGGCTTCGAAGGCTCAGATTGCTTCGCTGCACAAAACGGTCTTTGCCGTCATCTCGCACCGTTTCCCTGCAATTGATTGCTTGTTGTTGCGAAACAGACGGCCAATTGGGCTGCCAATTGTCGTCTGGCATTGTCGAGCAGAGGCACAGGATCAAGTGATTCGCAATTGTTTTCGTGGAGTTGGCTTTCTTACCCGGCTGGGATGAAGAGAGAGCGAGAGTGAGGAAACACACAAAGTGAAATCGTTTTTGTGATGGTGTTTTCTCCCCAGCGAGCTGGAGGAGAAGAATCGCCTTGGGTAATGTTACAGGTTGCGCCGGCAGCGCCGACGACGAGACGGTCGGATCGCCCCCGAAAGTTCTTCCCGATCTAGGTTCTAAAGCCCCGTCTATGGTGGTGCGATTCCCGCCATTATCCCATGCACACCTCCGCCCGTCTCATTAGTCTGTGCGTTGCGGAAACCGCGCGCCCAGGACTATATGAACCTCTCTCGTACACGCCCCGCCCATCGCGTCCCCCTCCGTCTCCGATATGTACAGGCGATCGATCGCTCCCCGCGAGGCATCGGCGCCAATCTCGTCCAAGCACGGATAAGATGCGTTTAGGTCTGCGTCGGCGGTTAGGACTGGGTGCCAATTCGACATCAACCTGGGAATTTGCTACGGCGGCACTTACGAACTTGGCCATGAGGGCAACCATGAGATCGAAAAGACCAATGGCCTCGACGAAAGCGAAACCCAGAATGGCGTACGAGAAGAGCTGGCCACGGAGGGCAGGGTTGCGGGCAACGCCGTTCAGGAGCGCGGCGAAGACGAGACCGATACCGATACCGGCACCAGTCAGACCGATGGCAGCAGAGCCCATACCAATGTTCTTGGAGACCTCGACCATGGCCTGGGCAATCTCAGACGAGTAGGCACGGCGCTGGACGGTGAAGGCCTGGCGGGTGGTGGCAGTGATGATGGACGACATCTGCTGGCGCTTGACGGCCTGGAGAGGGGAGGCCTTGCTGGCGGCTGCGAACAAGCAGAAAAATTTTCCCGTTAGATCGACGGCTTGGATCGTGATGGCCTCACTGCGGTTCCGGCACGGGCGCGCCAAACTCACCGGTCATGGTCCGCTTGCTGGTGTTGGCAAGGGTGACGCGAGCGGCTGGGCGAGCAGCCTTGGTGGCCATCTGCGAGGCCAGGCGCGAGGCGAGCACACGGGTGGAGGCCATTGTGACTGATGGGAAGAGTATGTGAGGGGATGGAGAGACGGGTCCGGGGAGGATGGCGATGATACTCTTGGAGATGGATGGCAAGGCGATGGTGGCTCGACTGCTTGGGAGAGGGAAAAAATGAGGAGGGAAGGGGAAGAGCGAAAAGGAAGAACAGGTGGTCAGCTGGGGAAGCGGAACCTCGGGCTGGTCCGGGCAACGGGCTCAAGCAGTACCAACAAGCGACATGAGTGGTCAATTCGGTGCCTGTTGCTCAGAACTCTCCACTTGGAGCTCTGCGGTGGGTCAGGTCTGCGAGCTGGCAGCACTGAACAAGACAAGGAAAAAATTTGCTGCGGCACTTTAGGGAAAGGTCGGGCAATCTCGGACGCGGCGCACACAACAAAACCGATCAACCCCCCTGGGAGGGGGCCGTCTCTGAGCTCTTTGCTCACCACCACCAAAACTCTGTTCCCGTGGTTCAATACCTCGAAAGGTGAAGAATTGATGGATCCAGCGACTGTGGAAGCTATCACGGTTCCGTTTAGCGCTCTTTAGAGAGCTTATGGAGCTCTGGGATCCGACGATGAGCGAACGGAGCTCTGGCCATGGTTGGTGACACAGCAAAATTTTCGGCCCAAACTTGATGTCTCAGGCCATGAGGCTCCTTCGGCTGACACAGGGATCCTGGCTGCCCCCACGAGGCCCCCACTTCCCGGCAGAATGGACGCACCTCAGTCGCCGGACAAGACGGCTCGGTTCCCACTCAACATCCACTCCAAGCTTTAGGGGCTGGGGAATGACGAAAGGGTGAGGGAAAAAAAATGCCGCTCCGTTTTGTACGCAGCGGTTGCGGGCCGTTTGTCAAAAAGAGCTCGCTCGAACGGTGCGAAGCACGCAGCGCAGCGACGAGCAAACGATCTCGGCGACAGGAGACAGGAGGCTGATGCGAGTTGCTTATTGCCGACCGTGGTAATGACTAACGACCAAACGGACCCAAGCCCGTGTTTGCGCTGAGCGTTACACAACTTCTTCACGGCTGCAGAGCGGGTCGGATCTCCCGGCGCGCGGCCTGATTGGCGCTGCAAAATTTCCCTGGGACCTGCAACCTCGAAACCGCTTGCATGTCTTGCAGTTGCTGCAGCCGCCCTCAAGCCACAGTGCTACTGAGGCTTGCGCCGGCTGAATCTGGATTTGAGCTCAAGGCCCGCTCGCTGACTGAGACATTGCATATTTTCCATCCAGGTACAAAGTACTTGTAGCTAGGTACTCACGACACCGGTTCACCCTCACATCAGGGCCAATTGGTGCGGAAATTACATCAGTTGGAGGCTTGTGCGACGCATATCAGACAGTGAGCCTAGTTGACGGTAGGTGGGCACGCATGCATAACGAGGAAAGCTGGCACGAACAGGCCATAAGCTGGGATTCGGCACTGTCGCGTATGCACAATTGTGGTTTAGCAAAACATACCTACCTCTAACGTTAGTGTTACATTGCAAGGCCGAACTTGACTTGGGTCCCAAGGTGGTAACGGTGCAACGAGAGGGGACGAGAGAAATGGAGGTAGGGGGTAGCTGGGAAGACATGAACGTATGAATAGACGTCGTAGGGGGGCCCAGCTTTGAATAAAGGAAGGATGCTCTGTTCCAGTGTTACCTCGCCATCGCCTACCTCGTCCTCATTTTAGTTGCTTCTTGTCTCGCATGAATAGAACTGCTGCGTTCGCCTACAGAGCCTAGAGTCCGCTGATACAGGAAGATTTTCGTGCGTCGGGTTCCTGGTGTGTAGTCTGCCAAGGGTCCCGAGAACACGCAGTGAACGATTCTAACTGTGTTCCATACATGAAGTAACTAGGGGAAACAGGTATTCAGTGGGGAATGGGTCTTGAGTAGATGGAAGTAGTACAGATTTCAGAGTGTCAATGAATGCGGCTCGTGTAGATATACACTGCTCGACATTGTCCCCAAGCTCTTAGGGGAGCAACGCGGAGGTCCATGAGCCGTAATGAATTCGCCCACCACGACAAGACGTTGATCAACGGCTTCCTCGTCTCGAGCAGCTCGAATTGACGAGCGGCTTATGAAAAATTAGCTGCTGAAAGGGAAAGAGCTGTTGGTTGACGGTTCAAAGGGCAGGAGCGTCTCCGATATCGAACTGCCCTAGGAAGGAGCCGTCAACGTGCCGTTGTCCTACCGCTCAACCACCACTAAGCGGCACAATCCAACGAGCCGGAATGTATTCGCCCAGACCCTTGAGCCGATGCTGTTTTTGAGACTCGGCCATTGGCGGTAAGGCTGCCAGCCAGCCTTGGTTCTAATCTTCCCGAATACTGCGGTGAAATTAATATTCCGCGGGGCGCATGAGGCGACTTGAAATAGGCTGGAGAAGAAGAGGAGGCACCAGGGTGCAAAGCCACCGTGCCATCAAGCTGGAACCATGAAGATGTGGACGGAGTCATAGTAACGGGGAAATATATCTAAGATGGCTCTCCAAGTCCCACCCACTGTTTTGCCCTGTGTGTCAAAATCTCGTTCTCATCTACCCTACGTACCTTACCCACCCTGACAGGTAGTTAACGAAATGCAGGCGGCCGCGTCACAGCCCGTAAAAGAGCCGCGCCCGGTTGACAAACGAGGCAGCCCGGGCAGGAAGCAGTTCATTGAAGCGGCGCAGACGATATCCCATCCCAGTCCGTAACCAACGCCGAGAACGACGACCCAAGTTCACCTGTGCGGCTGATAAGACCTTCACACGCCGCCACCATGCTGCATGTAGGACAGCCACTACAGTGTGTGTCCATCCATACAATAGTGTATTGTATGGAGTTCATCAGACACACAATACGATATGGGAGAGTCCATAGCAGGGTCGCCCGCGACGTATGTACCATGTCCTGGATGATGCAGTGATGCTCGAACTGGTAGCTGTCACGGTGCAACACAAGAAGATCACATTGAATTGGTAAGTATGTACATGTCCACGGTAATACAATTTCTACGCCTGGCTTCTACAGCGAACTCCTAGGCAGGCACCACTCAAGGAACCCTCACCTGAGTCGGCTGCCACATCAGCAGCGTGGTGAGAACGCCTGCCACAGCAAATCCCAGAACGACGTGCATCTGCAGGTTAAAGCTCTCCACGAAGCGGCCACGCACCATTCTCTCCAGAGATGGAGTGGGAAGACTCTTGATGGCTTCGCTGGACCGGAAGATGGCCTGGATCTGCGCAGGGGTCAGGGCGCCAGACAGCTCGCTCTGCAGCCACGTGCTTCCGACGGCGTTGATGATGGAAATGACGACGGCGCTGCCGAGGAATCGGAGCTGGACAGGGGCTGCCGCTCCAATGGCTTATGGCTGTTACTGGGTTGTGTGAGTTGTGGGAGTCGGCAGAGCAAACCTCGGTGGCTTTGTCCCACATCATCTTCAGTGAGACCCGGGGTCAGCCAGCGTATGTTATGGATTTTTGCACGTTTTCTTGTCAATCAGACCTTCTTTTTTTTTCTCTGCCCAACCGGGTGCCTTTCTCCCAGTTCGCCGTTGTGCATCCCATCGTTTGTCCCGTCGTGTGTCCAGTCACTCAGTCAGAAGTGCGTGCCACCAGCCTGCAGCCTGAAGGATTCGAATGAATCTGCCTGTACGGAACTCAACCGTACATACGGATACACATTGGCTCGAAATGTATGCCCACATCGGTTGTTGGGGGCCGACTGTGCATGGCAACCGCAGCTAACAGCAATGATTATGCGTCGAGAAATCAGAAAGCAGCAATCAAAGACCTAACGTATCTTATAAGCGAGCGGGCCACTTTACAATACATTCGAACAACAACCATCAATTGTAACACAACAACACTATTAACCAACTACGATTACATTAGAAACAGCTGAATCAGACCCTTCTGCAACCTCCTGGCAAGTACGGGCATTATGGCCAGGCTTGCCGCACATACCACAGGACTGAGCCCTCGTACGGTCCCCCCCTGTACCACCACCATCCGGCTGTATTTCTTGCGCTCCCTCCCTACCTACGGCCTTCTGGCCCAGTTGATCCTTTGCATCTTGTACTGCAAGCAATCCTCCAAGCTGTACGCGAGTTCTTTTGGCTCTCCGGCGCTTACTAAGTGCCTCGTTGGCCTTACGGAGCGAAGAAACCTCTGACTTAAGGATAGCCCAGCCGAGGGCATTGACGCCCTAGATAACCGTTGCCCATTCGCGGTTACTAGGCTAGGCCAGCTTCGCCCTACTACGTCTATTAGAGGTCGTAAATACCATACCCGTAAATATAATGCCTATTATAAACTGTGACGAAACCCGGGCAGTCGTGCCTCTGTAAGGGTTCTTCTGTCGAAGGTACGTTATCTGACTGGTTGGTCTCGGTGAAGCCAAAGGGTTCACAACAAGTGCACAAGCAAGTGTCTCCACAGTAGGTCTAGCGAACTGCTTGTATTGCTTACTGAGGAAGCTATAGTGTGCCCGTAGGCCCAGAGACCGTGGTCTTAAATACAAGCTTCCTCCTGTCGCTCACTCCTGCTCATCCGTGAGCAGTGGTGATTGTGCTCACCCGCTCACCCTAGTGATCGGGTGAGCGGTTATGTCCTTGCCCGGCGCCCCTGGCGCGGCTGTATGTAATGATTAACTGAGGGTGCGTCCCTGGGCGCCCCACAGGGTCCCTCGTTGGGTCAAATCGTGACATAAACCCTGTCTCGTCGAAGTTGTAGATATCGTCATCCACAATACCGCACTTGGCCCTGACGTTCCGTACGAGGGCAAACCACTCGCCAATGACCTTTGGATCTTCGCACTTGGCCCTCTCATAGTCGTATCGACGCGACCAACGCGTACAGAGGGCTAGCTGGCGTTTGACGAAGTTGTATGCCCAGAGCTTGCCGACAGGGGGCGCGTCGCGAACGTGTAGCAGTTGGTTGGCCATATCTTCCACACCACGCCATCTTGGCGGGAAAGCTCGCGCATATAGTTCAACGATGTATTGAACAATAGCCTTTCTCTTCGGAATCGGTAAGCCGGCGCGATTTGGGCGTGGAATCGCGTTGTGTAGGCCGGCCAGCGCGTTGTTGCGTTAGGGTAGTACAGGTAACGTTGTAGATCTTTACTACGGATCGTAGACTTAAATTTCCGTTATTCTTAAGAGCTTCAAGGGTTAGGATAATCCTGCTTTCTTTTGAGGTGGAAGATATAGTTGGTTGTAGAGAAAATTAATGTTTTGGTCGAAGTGGACGCGTCCCGTTTGAAAGTGGCCCGCTCGCTTATAATTAAGATACGTTAGATGAGCTAGACCACCAAAGATATCCATCACCTTGATCTACCTTGGATACGCCAATCATGTCACCAAACGGGTATAACGTGTCGGAACGAAGCCACCATGATGGCTGCATTCAACGGACCTTGGTGGTTGATTGGTGTCCGCACTGCAACCCCTCCCTTCTTAGCACTTAGCAATCTTCCGTGGGCATCGTCAGCATCGTCAATCAAGCATCTAACAACCTTTTCCTCTGCAATACGCGCTCGTTCTATTGAATCTACTACGTTGGCTCTGAATAGCATCTTTCAGCGGCTGTCTCGACGGTCGTTACCATACGGGTTCCGACAATTAAGAGTCTCATTTGCAACGCCCTAGCGCTACGCTTTGCTCGACAATCCATTGAGCTACCGAACGGAACCTCTCCAACGACAACCGACTGTTGAAGCCATTCCCAACCTACGATATCGTCTTCCACTAACGCCGCGCCTAAGACCACTGTCATTCTCAACGGTCCTACCGACTGGCCCTCTTGGGACCGGGAGTTCACTGCGACCAGGGCATCAAGGAACTGCTGGCTGAACCCGACGACGATTTCAACGCCTTTGACGAATTCGAAGCCTACCGCAGCGCCGAACTGCTGAAGGTCGCCCAGCCATTGCAGCCTATAACGCCCACTACGTCTATCAACGAAGACAACGACGGTGCCCAGTCAGGCACCTTGCAAGCTGCATCCCAGGGAGCCACCCAGGGCAACGATGGCCCAGCTTCCGCCACGACTACCACTACGAATACGACATCCGACCTGCAGGCGCGCATAGAACAGAGGAAGCGGGAAATCGATGCCCTGCAGGGCGCCTTTGTGACCCAGGCGAATGCCCGCCACACTGCCGCCATTCGAAGGCACGACATCCAGACCCAGAGGCTAGCCAAAGCCATCAAGCACCTCAATACGACAATTTCCCAACATCTCCGCGATGCCCACTGCCCAGGCGATCAGGACCTTCGTACTTGGTATCGCAACCTCCAGGAAGCATCTGACTTGCCGAGCGATACCGATACTTCCATTAGAGCCAGGCTCACGGACCACCTGAGCTCCCTGGAAAAGAACAAGCACCTGAAGAAGCCGGATTTGACGGCCTGGCTGACCACCTGGGAGAGCCTGCTTCAACTGATGCATACGCACGGCATGCCCGAACCTACAACAACCGACTTATGGTTCAACCCACTGATGGCCGCATTGCGCGCCCACTTTCCAGGCTTCGTTCAGACCTACCGCTTCCACTGCAGGCCGTCCTACACGAGCCTCAACTACCGGACTGTCTCCCGAGACATCAAGGCTACTATGGATGACCTTACCCAGCCTGTGCCCAACCGGGTAGGCAAGGGAGCATTTCCCAGCTTTGGTAGCCAACAACAGCCAGAGCAACAGTCCAACCAGTCTATCATACCCAACAAGCGAAAGCGCTTGACTGAGCTGTGCCGCGCTTGCGGCCACATTCACCCAACAACGCAGTGCTACTACTTGCATCCCGAGAAGGCACCTCCTCACTGGGAAGCCCGGGAGCATGTCAGGCAACGCGTGGAGGCCAATTTGCAGGCCAATCCAGGCCTGAAGACGGGCAAGAAGCAACGTAGCAACCCTGTCAAGGCTGACAACAATGCCGAAAGGTCAAACTGACTTACCGGCTCCCTGGACATGGGAGTTACCGGCGCCCTGGATATGGGCCCGGCCAGTACCCTGGATATGGGCCTGGAACCCGCCCACTTGGGCACAGCCTTGGAAATAGGCAATACCAGCTCCCTGGACATGGGAGTCCCTGGTGCCCTGGACATGGGCCCGGGAGCAGCCTTGGACATAGGCACTTCAAGCACCCTGGAAATGGGACCTGATGGCCAATTGGCCAACCACGCCTCCCTGGACATGGGACCTGACGACTTGGACGACATCCTGGATATGGATGATTGGCCAATACAACAGACCAGACGGTCAATGGGCCGCATTTCTGCAGGTCTTGCAGCCATCCAAGGCGCATTTCAAACCTCATCACAGCATCTTCCAGCGGCTGTCTCGACGGTCGTTACCATACGGGTTCCGACATAACGCACCTCAACAAGAAACTCATTAACCAAGAACGTGTCTGTCTTAAGCTACAAGCTCCCAAGCCGAGCCGTGTAAATCAAACAAACCACACAGCACAAAACCCACCCACCACTCGACACCGAGCAGGCAGCGATTGACAGTCCGCAGAATGGCTCAGCACCCCTTCCATAGCTCGTACGCGCGCAGACTCCCGCAAAGCCGCTGTCAACTCACCCGCCACCGGTTCACCTACGCAGCAATGTCCCCCACAAATGAGAGGAACACCCACACAAGGCGAACACCTAGCTTCACAACACCCCCTCAAGCCTCCTCCTGCTGCTGCTCTTCTCCTTCCTCCTCCTCATCCGCGGCGGCGACGGCGCCCTTTTTAATGGCGTACCCCTCCACAAACCCCTCCGGGTCGCAGGTCCGCTCCAGGCTGATCCGGTTGGACGACACCCACGCGCGCACCGCCGCCTGGGAGATGCGGACCCGCTGGACGTGGTCGACGGCTGCAGCCTCCGTTGCCTCTGTGGCTGTGGTTGCGGCGGTGGCGAGGCCGTTATTCGGCATATTAACATTAAGGATGTTATTGTTGCTGTCGTGGATGGTGGTGAGGGCGTCTGTGCTGGGATTGATGGTGGTGGTGGTTGTGGTTGTGGTTGTCGCCCCGTCGAGGGCGGCCCGGCTGCGCGGCGGTGGCCCGCGCCCGGCATCCTCCACCACGCCCATCTCGCGCAGCACGAGCAGACAGTCCTCGGGCGCGATCCACGTCGCCTGGCTGCAGGCTTCGATGTCGATGACCGTCTCGCCGCCGTTGCTGAATGAAGTGGATGAGGTGGATGAAGGAAAGGGTGCTGATAATGGGTCTTGGGGCGGTAGGGCTGGCAGTTGCCGAGGGTCCAGGCTCAAAATCCAGCGGGCGATCTCGCCGGCCCAGAAGCGCTTGTAGCCGCGCTTGCCTAGGTCCGAGATGGGCTTCTCAGGCCCGCCGAGCAGGCCCTCGCGGCGCGAAATCTCGTACGAGACGCCCATCAGCAGGGAGCCCAACCCCTTGCGCTGCCACGGTGGGAAGATCAGAATGCAGGCCAGGTTATTGTTGTCCCAAGATATTTTCTCCTTGGAGAAGAAGCCGACGATCTGACTGCGTGGTGGCGAGGCGTTGGCCACGTCTGGCTTGGATGGGGGTGCGGGCGGCGTATAGACGAGGACGAAGTAGTTGAAACCGGTCACGTCAAAGAAGACGGACTTGTTGTCTAGGAAGAGCTTGGCGAACAGAGATAGGTTCTGACAGAACAGCTACGGCGAGTTAGCATAGTACGCTTTCCAACAGGCAAATATGAGAGGGGATGGATAACTTGCCACATCGGTTTCGCCGTCCACCTCCCAGATGCTCCACTCGCCCTCGTCTAGTACCACCTCTTCAATCATCTTCTGCCCGGCTCCGGCGCGCTTTCCCCTCCCCTGCTTCGGCTGCGGCCCCGACGGGACCAGGAACGTCCGCTTCCCTTTCGGATGCGTGTAGATCTTGCGGCCTGGCACGTGGCCCCGTCGAGCACACCAGCGGACGTGCTGCCACCACGCGACCAGCTCCTTGGAGTACTTGAAGCAAGACGGACACACATAAAGCCTGTCCAGCATGGGTGGCGGGTGGTCGCGGTCCCGCCGCCCGTGTGACCGTTCCCCGCCGGCATCATCCTTTGTGTGCTGGTGAACTGACGCCGCCCTGTTAACAACGCCGGCCTTGCCGCCTTTGCCTCCCTTAGTGCTGTTGCCCGAGGCGTCCCCGAGCACCTCTTTCCCGTAGTACGAGGGGTACCAGGCGCGAAAGCAGATGTCGCCCAGCACGACCTTATCGATGTTGCGGTCTGTCTGCGCCGCGCCGTCGGTGGTACCCCTCGACCCGCGGTGCGGCGTGCCCTTGCTCACGGCTGTGGGAGCCTGGCTCACCGGGCCAAGCGACGTGGTCATGATGATTGGCTTGCTGCGTCCCACCGACACAGACTGCTGGTGTAATGGATCGGCCGGTGCTGGGCGCGCTCCCTGTCTCCCTCGTGCAGGGGTGGCGGCCGCAGGAGCAGCCCACGACGGCGTGTCGAGAAGGGTCGGAAGAGCGGCATGGGTTGCAGTGGGAAGATGGTGAATCGGCTTGGTGCGGCGGACGTCGGCGTTGGCCGGGCGGCGTGCGGGTGGGGCTTCTGGGTGCGTGGTAATGACTGCGCTATGACGAGCGGAGCGCGTCGTGGGTGGTTTCAGCGGCTGCTGTTCGGGTTGGCGGAGGGGTTCGTGCTGCTGTCGCCGCCGGGATTCCGGAAGCATCGGCACGTTCTCCTTCCCCCGCGGTGAGCGAGAAAGCCGCGAGATCTCGACGGGCGGGCCATTGGTACCGGCACGGCGGCGTCGTCGGCGTAGTTCGGGGTCTGGCGGAGGCGGGAGCGGGGGGATCGAGCTCTGGCGCGTCGCACGGCGTGGAGCTGGTGCTGGGGGAACCGGGACGGGGTTCGTGGCAGTAGTCGCGGCGCGAGCCTCCAACCCGCCGTGAGGCCGTTTACGCTTGAGGTGTGCCGGCATATGTGCTCGCGATGTGCATGTATGTGTGTCTGTCCCGACTTGTGTCTCGTGCAAGTGCTCCCCCAATCCACTGCTTGCCGGGTGGTGTTCGTGGCACACATGCAGGGATGCAGCAGAGATGCCACAACCCAGCAGCACTGTCCATTGGGCAAAGATCAAGGCGCGCCAAGACGCGACCTGAAAAGTGAGTGGGGCCAGGGATCTCTTCCAAAGTCGACTTTCGATGTCTAGTCTCGGAATCCATCTTCGTCTTAACCCAGACACTGCAGCAGCCACAAGCCACCTCCCCGCCGACCGGTCTTTCCTTCTCTTCAACCCCGTGGCTGAGCGTATCCGCTACAATGGGAGACTGCTAGCTTCAATGCTAAGCGCGAGAATTGCTGCTCTGAGACGGGCTGCGCGACTTCAAGTGCTCGACCATCAGCTGGTGCGTGGGCTTGTTGTCTCACATTTCGCTTTCCAGTGCGTCCGTAGCTAACTCAATCTCCTTCAGCGTGTCCACAGTCTGTTTGCTATCTCCGTTCGCCGACAGTCCACTACGCCCGTCTCCGACCATGATGGAGAGACTCGGGCGCCCGTGGGCCAACCGCCAGAGGCGAGTCAGCAGGCATCCCTCGGCGACCCCTTCGCCGCGGACACAAATCCGGCCACACAGGTCGAAAGCCTCCAACAACAGCAAGGATTGAAGTACCAAGTTTCCGCCGACGTCTTTCAACAACTTGCGACGGACCGCGGGTCCAATGACCCATTTGCCCCGATCACAGATGCGGCGAGCAAGGCCGCGAACGCCGAGCGAGAACTGATGGACCAGGTTTCGGCAACCGTATTCGAACCGATAAGGTCAGCCCGTCATATCAATCAGGCGGGTGAAGATGGCCCCTCGGCCCAGTTCAAAGGGGGGCGGAAAGGCATGAGTGAGGCCGAGGGGGCGTTGCCAGAACTGCAAGACGGCAGTCCGAGAGATTTGCGACGCGTGACACCACGAGATTTCAGTGACATGCAACACGTTTTCTCGCCCCTTCAACTCTCGACGGACCCAGCTCAGCTGAAAGCCCTGCCGACAGGCTTCCACGACATGACAGAGCGGGAGCAACAGGAGGAGCTGTGGTTAGTGCAGCAGGAAGAGCACATGGGCCGTGATTGGGAACTGCCGGACCCGGGCAAGCATACGCCCTACAGCAACGACTACCCGGCCTACTCGCCGTCCAAGGTCATTGGGATGCTGCACCGTTGGCGGAATAGGGCGTGGACCCCGCAGAAATTCCGCCTCGCTCGCGCCATTGCAAGCAACAGAAGCCTGCGCCTGCCTGTGCTGACGGCGCAAGCCTTTCTTCGTCGGCATACGCTTCTGGCTCGTCGGCGCGACGTTGATCTGCTCATGGAGCGCTACCTGGGCAGCACGGAAGAGTGGAAGCTGCGGCTCGCGCAGTTGGAGAGCGAGACCGGCGTTACCGAGGCTGACATCAAGCGGTGGCTCTGGATACTTTCTCCCCAGGACGGTGATGTCCAGATTCAACGGTTTCTCAAGAGCAAGTGCCGCAAGCCGCTGTTTCTCCTCCAGATTCTCTTGGCCAAGGACAAGAAAATCCACGAGCCCGCCACGTTCCTTGGACTCCTCCAGTTCATGAGGGAGAACTATGTGCTCGCGGACAGGCCACAGGACGAGCTGGCCCATCCAGCCTACAAGAACCAGGGACGCGCTATGACCTGGTGGCACTTCATCGTCTTCTTGTACCGTCTTGTGTGGCACTGTCGCGAGGGCTGGCCTGCGGCGATGCCCTTATTGGCGCGGCTGACTGCCGACTATATCGGCACTATACGGCTCGACAGCAATGCCAGGGCAATGACAGGCTACCAAGCGCGCTCCCTTGTTCTGAACAAAGCCTTGCAATACCTCTCCTGGCCGGCACGTATCCGACCCTTCGACCACATGGAGCACAACTGGGCTGCGCAGCGTCATCTCTTGCGGCTCGCCGCGACGGCAGAGCCGCCGCTCGTCATGGACCAGAACGGCTACCGCGCTGTCCGAACAGTTTTAATCGCCTTGGCCAAGACCAAACCCGAGGCCAAGAATGCGGATCGGGCCGCCAGGACGTGGCCGCCTTACCGCCGGACGGTGGATGGGATGGATGAGCGCCGCGATCCCGAGGACGATCTCAGCCGGAGCGTCAAGGCGGGCATGCTTGTCCGCGCGGCGGGCTACAGCGACGACATTGTCGACCGGGCTCTCAGCGCTCTGGGCGGATCGACGTTTGGACACGCGCCAACAATCCAGACGCGATCCTTGCGCCCGCGGTTCTTCTCGGGCCGTCTGTCCAATCGCAATATGTACGTCGAGTGGGCCTCGCAAGTGAAGGCGACGCGCAATGCCAGGGAAGCGTGGATGGTGTTTGGGCACCCGCCCGAGCCCGGTGTCCGGCCCGACATCCAAGTTTACGGCGAGATGTTCGAAAAGCTCTACGCCCGTCCGGTAACTGAGTCGCCCGTCATCCGGCCGGGAGACGTCAAGGAGGCCTTCCCTGTGCACAACGGAAATCTCAGCGAATATGAGATCGCCAGGCTCACACCCCCAACCCCCGAGGAGCTGTACGATCGCATGCTCATGCAGGACAAGATTCGCCCGACGGGATACTGCCTCGTGGTCCTAATTCGGAATTCATCGTCCAAGATAGCCGCGCTGCGGTATCTGCGCGACAGCCCATACGCACCTCACGTTGAAGCTTTTCGACGACCCGTATCATCGCTGGACCGCGACACCATGAAGTCGCTGGCGGAGGTACCGTGGCCCATATTCAATGCTTGGATTGCCATGCTCTGCCAGCTCCACAAACGAGTGCCAGGCGAGGCGCATGTCATCACTGACCCTATCGGGGGCCCTGATGAGGCACGCCCGGCGGCGGCGTTGGGTCCGGGCGGTGTTGCGGAGCAAGAGCCCTGGACCCGAGGGGTTTCTCGGGGTGGTTCAATTCCAGAGGCGATCTCCCTCGCGGCGGCGTTTCAGGCACATAATCCCAAGGCGGCCAGCCGCGACAGACACCCATGGACCACCATCATGCAGGCGCTAGCGGGCCGCAAAGTCTTGTACAGCCGCCTGGGGGCCGAGTACAACGTGTTTGAGACACTGGTGACCTTCCTCGATGTCTACGAGCGCACTACGTCGGCCAAGGGCATCGACCCGGTCCCGTTCGAGGCGCTCTGCCTCATGATCCGCAAGGCGCTGAAGCTGGCGACGTTCAGCAAAACCTTCGATGAAGGGGAGCCGGTCGCGCGCGAGCGCATCAGCGGCAGCGGCGTGCTCGAGAAGCTGCTCGTAAGGGCGCACCGACACGCTGTCGAAGCGTTCGCCCGCCTCTCCGCGCCCATCTTTGCCGACGATCAGGCAGCAGAACAGCAACGGCAGGATGAGACGGAAGAACACGATGCGGCGATACTCCGCTTCAATGTGGTCGGGCGGCCGGTCTACCGGTACATGCTGGCGCTGGCGTGCTGCGGCGACGGGGCCGGGATGGTGCGGCTGATGGACTGGTTGCTGGACGGGTGGGACCAGCCGTACGTACGCGAGGAGGCGCGGGCGACGCACAGCCTCGACTACCACTACACGGTGCGCACCATCGCCTACTTCGCCGAGATGGGCCGCGCGCTGGTCGACCCGGCCGAGACGGCGCGCGTGCGGGACCGGCTCGAGAACATGCGCATCGCCCGCGGCTGCACCTGGTTCTGGCCGCGCGAGGACTGGGCCGCCCAGGCCCAGGCGCTGCCGGAGCTCGCGACGGACCTGGTGCTGGTGGAGCGCTGGAAGCGCCTGCGGCAGCTGGTCACGGCGGACACCTCTGCGGGTTCCGGCCAGGTGCCGGCGGCGTCGCTTGATAACTCGGAGACGGAGCTGCCTGTGCAGTTGGTGGAGCAGGGAGAAGCGACCGAAGAGATCATGGCGAGCGGGATTGCGTCAGCGGCTGGTGCGAACATGTAGCAATATATCCTGGATTCCAAACGCTGGTGCTATGAAGCACCGATCACCATACGTGGCTGTCACCTCAGTTTGCCTTGTTCCAGATTCCTAAGCTAAATTACGAGGGCAGTCGTGCGCCAGCTTTCTGCAAGACATCCGCGTAAGGTTAAGGTACCTCATGGAACGAGTTAAATACCCGAGCTTCCACCATCGGCACCGACTTGATTCCATCCTTTTCCCCGGATTGGGATGGAAACAAACAACCTGGAACGTCTGGCCTTCCGTTTCTGGCTCCATCGTTTGTTTGCCATTTTTTTTTCATTCTGTTCAGTTTTGGTTTTGGCTTTTGGGAACTCGGGCATCCGTATCCGTATCCCAACTCTCGCCCACACCAATTGGCCAACCCCCCCTTTTCGGGCATGGCCATTCCAATTCCAAGTCCCTCGCATTCCGCGTCACAATGCGCGCGCCCAGCAGACGCGCTCCCGTCCTTGGCTTTGCTTGGGCCGAGCAGGGGAACCGGGGTCAATTCTCAATGACTCCCTCGGCCGGGGCTATTTGCGGACATTTGTACGCCTTAGTTGATATCTCATCTCAGAGGTGTGTGTGTGGCTGAGCCGTGGCAGCGGAAGCAGTCGAGTTCACAGGTCATTCGCTATTGTTGCTATGCATCAGGTCGTCTTTGTGCTGAATGTCAGGAAGGGCTAACTCGAGGTATCGGAACCAGAACAACAGGATTTTCTCCCTATTTCCCCTAATTTCGGGATCTATTCTTGCTGAATAACTCCTGCTTTCTGAGGTCTCAACAATACCTACCTATTGGTCCTGGGCAATTTCAACTGCCTCTCTACCACGCAACGCCATGATTGTGTTATCGAGATGACAATCAGTTCGAACCCTGTCCACCGCCACACACGCCTCGCTCCTATGTCGGTGTCGACCACTTCCGGCTCGTCTCGCACTACACTCATTCGGGATACCCTCAGACATCTCATTCATCATCGGCCCGTGTTCTCGATGAGCGGTTCGGCAGCACGACTTGTTGGCGGCAGTGACGCCGAAGAGCTGCTTGAGCCTGGGTTGAGAGATCTGCTCAGCAGTGAGGTCTACGACAGCGCGAGAGAGAACCCGGGGATTCATCCTCTTCTGCCAGAGGTGGGATTCTGGCGCTACAACAATGACGCTGAGGCTGCGATAGCCGAGCCAGCACCAGGGCTCGACATTGATGGTGACGCCTCGCCGTCACATCCTTTGGCCTCGCTGGACTCTTCCCGGCCGTCATCACGCGCATCTTCGCAAACTCTCGATGGCAACGAACATCGATCGGAGTCCCCGGTCGAATTCGAGGTTCGGCGGAGCAAAGATGTCTGCGTCGAGCTGCCCAGGACGACGCTAGTCCAGCCCAAATCACAGTATGACGGCTTCATCCCACCTCTCCCACCATCAAGAGAACGCGATGCGGTAGCCTCTCTGATGGACGTCATCCAAGCGGGGGGGGTTTCCGGCCAAAAGGAGTTTTTCCAGTTCGAGCTGGACGGCTTCTGCTTCTACATAGACGGAGTGTACTATCCCCTGGAGATGCGGCCATTGCAGCAGATGGCCACCCGCTCCGGTCACGAGAAGTTCTACATGGACGGCGTGCTCAGTGCTGGCGGTGTCAGGCACTACGTCCAGAAAATCCCAGTGGCGGAATTGCCAATTGGCAACTACGGGCCCTCGAACACCACCGTTTGTGGTCAGATCTGGGTTCGATCGAAACACAACATGAGAAGGGAGCTCTACTACCGTCTCGGCAAGCCTAGGGATGACTATGCCCGGTTCTACGAGCCCTTTCTGTGGGTTGCGGATCTAACGAAACACGTCGTCGACTTTTCGGACGAAGCCGTCGAGAAAAACCGCCAGGTCGGACTTGACTGCTTCAAGGCAGACTTCCTCCGGTGGCTGCTGAAGAAACATGGCGGATCGCAGCAATTCCAGCGCTGGCGGCGCAAGCACCCAAGCGACGACTACCGCACATCGGTGGCCGCCAACATTGACTTCATTTGGAAAGAAATGAATGGCGTGCTCGGAGACAGGAAGGCACACTCACTTCGGCTATTCAGAGAGATCATCTACTTCACTCAACACAAGCCCACCGTGTTGCACCCGCTCCCCCCGGTTGTACAGGGCGGCGAGAAAGAACCACCAACCATTGTGACACTCTACATCCAGCATTGCTTTGGGCATATGATCATGGGCAAGATGCTGAAACCCGTTGGTGTCTCTCACCTCGCCGAGTTACCTCAACCACCAGCGGGATTGGCCGGAATTAACCGAACACCAGCAGCGCCTATTCCGATCCCAACGAGCAGGAGGAGCCGCACGAGCGAGCCTTGCTTCCTCCCCCTAGAAGCCATTGAAATGATCCAAATCGGCGACACCATCTCAACGCCTCGGGATGGTGACATGACGGACACGAAATGGCGTAGTATGGTGTCCAAGGACGCCACCAAGGACGACCGATGGTTCGGGTTAGTGCAAAAGGTGCACATTGCGAAGGACGGTACTCGCAGCTTCGACGTCACATGGTTCTATCGGCCAGTCGAGACGCCATGCTGCATGATGAAGTACCCGTGGCCGAGGGAGCTCTTCCTCTCTGATCATTGCACCTGCGAGGAGGGAGCCCAAGCCCGGGTCAAGGAATACGAGGTGCTGGGCGTACACAACGTCGACTGGTTTGGAAGTCCAGGGGAGGGTAACGGAGAGTTCTTCGTTCGCCAGACCTACATGGTCGATGACCGCCGTTGGGTCACTCTCCGGCGGTCCCACATAACTTGCTTCCACGACCGGCAGGCACTCGGGTTTCGAACTGGCGATACCGTCCTCGCAGCGCTTTCGGAGTTGGAGGCCTTCAGCGAGCCCTACGAGGTGGTCAAGATCTTCAAGCAGGGTGACATCGTGTTCGTACGGCTACGCGGGCTGCTGCGTCGGAGCCAGATTGATCCTCGCTCGATCGCGGCGCCGAATGAGCTGGTCTACACCGAGCAACTCGTCGTGGCCAAAGCCACCAAAGTTACCAGTAGCTGTCTAGTGCGCTTCTACCGCCCAGGTGACCCGATCCCCACGCCGTACGACAGAGGAGGCACAGGAAACTGCTTCTATATCACACACAAACTCGAGGCTTCTACGAACGGAGATCCTCCGCGATGCATGCCGTTTCAAGGCGACTTTCCAGCTTCTCTACGGCAAGGGTTCGACCCGACCGCGCAGTCTCTCCGCAAGCTGAGGGGAATGGATCTATTTTGCGGCAGTGGAAACTTTGGCCGCGGGCTTGAGGAGGGCGGCGCGGTCGACATGGAGTGGGCAAACGACATCTGGGCACCGGCGATCCACACGTACATGGCCAACAGCTCTGAACCGGACTCTACGAAGCCGTTCCTGGGGTCGGTCGACGATCTGCTGCGGCTGGCTCTTGAAGGAAAGTTCTCGGAGAATGTCCCTCGCCCGGGTGACGTTGAGTTCATCTCGGCCGGCAGTCCATGCCCTGGATTTTCGCTCCTGACGGCAGACAAGTCGAAGCTGGTCCAGGTCAAGAACCGGTCGTTGGTGGCTTCCTTTGCGTCCTTCGTGGACTTCTACCGGCCCAAGTACGGCATACTGGAGAATGTCATCACCATCGTGCAGGCGCGGCACAACCGGTCGGAGGACGTGTTGTCGCAGTTATTCTGCGCCATCGTGGGCATGGGCTACCAGGCGCAGCTGATTCTCGGAGACGCCTGGTCGCACGGGGCACCCCAATCCCGGAGCCGCGTCTTCCTCTACTTCGCCGCGCCAGGCCTGCGGCTTCCCGAGGCACCGGCGCTATCACACTCGCATTTCCCTGAAGCAACGGCCCGCGGTCTCGGCGAGATGTGCAACGGCGAACCTTTCGTACGGCGCTCGTTTGCACGGACTCCTTTCAAATACGTCAACGCGGCCGACGGCTGCGCCGGCCTCCCACCCATCGACGACGGTAAGGCCGAGCCCGCGGTCGCGTTTCCGGATCACCGCACGTGTGCCGGAGTCACGGCGCTTCTGCGTCACCAGATCGCCGTCATCCCCACTCACCCGCACGGCATGAACTTCGTCAAGGCCTGGCGTGCCGGTGTCATCTCGCCCGCCGATCGCGAGCTGTTCCCGAAGGAGGGTAAGTTCCGCGTCTCGGCAATCTCCAAGGCCTGGGGCCGCGTCAAGCCCACGGATCTGTTCCAGACGATCACGACACGCAGCCAACCGACCGATGGCAGGGCGGGCACGGGCTTGCACTGGCACGAGGACAGGCCGCTGACGGTGCACGAAATCCGCCGAGCGCAGGGGTTCCCGGACGACGAGGTGCTGCTGGGACATCGGGTGGACCAGTGGAAGCTGGTGGGCAACAGCGTTGCAAGGCAGATGGCGCTAGCGCTGGGGCTCAAGTTCCGCGAGGCGTGGGCGGGGAGCCAGGGGGAGAGTGGCAGTGGCGGCGGTTCCAGGGAGATGTCTGCGAGTGTGGAGACGTCGCTGTCGGCGTCGGTGTCGAGGGCGGTATCGCGGGCTGGCACTGCATCTGCTGCGGACGATATGCCGTTGCCACGAAGGCTGGCAACGGCCAAGCTGAATCGTGATCGCCGCCAAAGCACGCCACGGGAAACGGGAAGACCGGATAGAGCATTGGCGGCCACAACAGCGTCTCCGCGCTGGCAGCAGACGGTCCCTCCTCGCGAATTCATCGATCTGACGTCGGAACTTGACGAGAAAAGCGCTCAAGGCCAGGCAACCTCGCACGAGATTGTCGACCTCACTGCGGAATCCCAAACACACAGCCTCAGCCGCGCTGATGGAGCAAGCGGCGACATGACTGGACTCTCGACGGTGCGTCCCCATTCGGGCAACACCGGGGGGACAAGGAAGCGGCTGCTGGAGCCGGACACGGAGACAAAAGAGTTACGCTCGCCCAAAACTGTACGGTTGGACAAGTCTGCTCCGGATTCGACGCGGGGCCACATTGGTAATCCCTCCCGCATTAGCGCCCTGGGAGACTCAGCAAGCGGCGTCAATGGATTCTCGATCGCGGGGCCCGAAGCCCAAGCTCCGCCGACTCCGGCGCGGGCTCCGTATGATGGACTTGCACCGGTCCGGGCGGGTCCGACTGTTGTCCGGCTTATGACGCCGAACGAAGAGGGGCGTGCTGGGCTGGATCTGGGATAGGAGGCGAGAAGGGAGTTGACTGCGAGGCTGGGCTCTTGGCGGGAGAAAGCATGCTAGGGCGTTGACCATGATACCACCGGTTGCATAGACAGACAGGACATGCATAGCGGAGGAGATACCCGCGTTCGGGGTGGCTGCATACTTGGTCGGAGGGGCATTGGGAGATGCACGGCTGGGCGTGGACGTGCATGGTTGGTGGATAGAGATAGGTACAGTAGTTTCTGAAGCTTTCATGGAGTCAAGGCCTCCTTCCCCTTGCACTACACTACTTGATACCGGTAGGTAGGTAGTTTCTGTCCGCTGCCTCGCCACGGTGCCGTAAGTCCCCACTGGGAGCACCTACCGACCTTGCTATAGGTACTGCACCTTAGCGTTCGATCATGGAGATCTATCTCTCCAGAGCAAGCGCCTTTCAACCTCCATCACGTCAAGCTCTGGGAACTGTCTCTCAGTCCAGCCCCTGGGCCATGCTTTGTTCCCCGTTTCAGGGGCTGTGCCGCATCCGGCCTGCTGCAACCTGGTGATTGGCTCACAGCACTCCAGATCTGCGACAGACACGTCCCACAGGGCTTTCCGCCAGCCAATCGAGGACGCGCAGCCGCTTGTTTCATGGGTTCCGAAGAAACGCCCCGCTCCACTGAAGCTTCTGGGCCTTTGAAGCTTCAATCAACCTCAATCGCGAACAAGGCGCTTACGCAGCACCCCTAACATCCAGACCAGCCGTCCACCACGGCTACTGCTCGAAAGCACCCAGGTCTCTACCAGCCGATTGGATCTCGAGTGATGCAACCATGGCGGCCGCGGATCTCCGTCATCTCGCATGCAGCGCTACTGCACACTGCACGCTGCACAGGAGGGAGCGAGCAGCCAGAAGAGCGGCGCCGGCCGCAAAAGCACACCATGTCACGCTGCCCACCTCGCCTCGCAAGCCGGAGCGCACGCTGGCCTTTCGTCTGGGTGCGGCGCGTCGGCTGTCGCACGCGCCTGAGTGAAAGAAGGGCCCCGAAAGCGTGAAGGCGCTTCTCGTGGTCCGTCACAATGACCAGGGGTGAAAGTGAGTGAGGTATGGGTCATGGCACTGGCACGATGCAGCCATCGTGGGCGTTGTCGTGGCCATTTAATGATTCGTTGTTGTCTCGTTCCAGTTTTGTCCTTTCTCCCGCTGTCTGTGTCACTACCTACTCACCAGCGTCTATCGCCCTCTTTTTCTCTTCCTCCACCTCAGCCAGGCTGCGGGTCATCCACTTCTTCTTCTCTTGTGATCTCCTATTCTTGGCTGTCGTGTCCTCGTCCCTTTGTCACGACTGTGTCCTACTGTCTCCGTCAACCCAGGCCTGCGCCTCGTGATACCCGACACCTGCCCACAGGAGCACAATCCCATTTTCAGTTTCCTAATATCCTTTGCTGGCAGCCAGTCTGCTTTGTTTTCTCGCGCCAACTGGGTTATTGTTGCACACCCGTCCTTGGGGGGGGGGGGGGGGGGGGGGGGGGGGGGGGGGGGGGGGGGGGGGGGGGGGGGGGGGGGGGGGGGGGGGGCTG
>JAMAKO010000004.1:779548-906120 GCA_023628555.1 Chaetomiaceae sp. R4402
CTGTTTCATAAAATCATTTGCGGGCACCCTGTCTGTTTTTTTTTCTCGCGCCAACTGGGTTTTTTTTGCACACCCGCCCTTCTCCCCCCCCCCCCCCCCCCCCTCGACTTCTGTTTTCAGCACCAGGCAGGCCCTCCCACAGCAACTTTGAGGCATTCTTCAACTTTTCCGATTTGATCCACAACTCCGTATTCGATATACGATATACTTCTCTCAAACACCAGCATCACACCGCTCCTGACAGGCACAGGCAAAGATGCGCACCACCACTCTAATACTCCACACCCTGTCGCTCGCTGCTGCCGTCGAGGCAGGCCCCTTGCGGAGGCTCTCACATCAGCCGTGGGTGCCGGCAGCCAAGGCGCCGCGACAGGCTTCGTTGGGCACCGCCGGCAGCTCGGTCGACTTGCCCTCAAGCACAAGGAGCAGCAGCATTACAACAACAACAACAACAACAAGCTCCTTGGTAGGGACTGGGACAGGAGAAGCCGAGATACTCAGCGGCTATACGAGGACGGAGGGGTCGCAAGGTTCCAGCACAGAGTCCGACTGCCCGACAGAAACTGACTCGCTGCCTCCATCGACGCTCACTACCTTGACGACACCGACGGGGTCTGCGTCTTCCGTCTCTGCAAACCCAGTTCTGGCTAGCTCAGTAGCTACCACGGCGTCCTCCTCTGCGGGCGTCGCAGGGACTGCGGGGGCCGCGGGGACTGCGGGGACTGCGGGAACTGCCAGCTCGACGGTATCATCAGCGGCTGGTCTCGTAGGCACGGCCACGGCGAGCGAAGCGAGCTCCACAGCGGCCAGCTCCGTGGCGACGAAATCGTCCAGCAGCTTGCAAAGCACGTCGGAATCCCTTCTGAAGACCCTCACGCTCCCCCTTCTGGGCACGGGGACGGCCCGGCCCTCGGTCACCACCTTCAGCCAGACATCATCCGCATCGTCGACAGCTGCTACTTCAACGACGGTGAGCACGGCGAGCGGGTCGAGCTTGAGCTCGTCTACCACCGGTGGCGCGTTAGTCTCCACGGGGTCTGCGTCAAGTACGACCTCATCGGGTGTGCTCTCCACTGTGTCCCGCTCGACTGCCTCGACCGCGACATCAACCTCTACTGGCTCATCCTCTGGCCTCGCCGACACCTCATCTATTCAACCCTCCGTCACCGGTACCGCCAACAGCCGGGTGCCGACGATCTACACATCCGTCCCCGCGCCGACCAACACCGTGTCTCCCCAAGTGTACCAGAGCAACCTACGGATTGCGCGGGAGTACAACGGCATTTTCGCCACCTTGACCGAGCAGTCGGCCTGCAACAAGGGTCAAGCCGCGTGCGTTGCTGGAGGCCTCGGGAGGTGCCCTAGTGGCGGTGCGTTCGAGATCATCCCGTGCCCGGACCCCAACTCCGCCTGCTTCGCGCTGCCCATGAACACGACCGAGGGCGTAATCGTGGGCTGTGCCGATGTTGCCGACGCCAAGCGGATTTTGGGGACAGTTCCGGATGCGATGGTGCCGAGCACATCGCTGGGTGCCTCCTCGACAGGACCACCGGCTACCGCGTCGTCCACCGCGTCGTCTGCTTCGCTAACGAGCACGGCGTCCTCCGCGACCGACTCCACCGCCCGCAGCCGCATCACCAGCACCTCCACGGTGACCGTCACGGCCGGCACGGGCACCTCAACCGTGACTGTCAACACGGACGGCCCCGGCACAGCATCCCCATCCACGACCGCCTCCTCCGCGCAATCCATCTCGTCCCTTACGTCCTCCGACATCGACCCCGTCACCCGCACCGCCACCATCTCCCTCACCAAGGGCGTCGTCACCGTCACGCTGACCTTCCACCCCACCGGCCCGCCCGCAGCGACAGACACGGCATCAGCATCCAGCAACGTCCCAGTTCCCGATCCCTTCAGCTTCTTGTCCCTGCACCCGTTCTCCTCTCCACCGATTCCCACCACCACCAGCACCCAGGCCGCCCCCACCGTCGACTCCACCACGTCCACGGCCACGGAGACGTCAACGTCGTCCGCCACCAAGATCGTCATCATCCCCATCACCGACGACCCGCTCACCAGCAGCAGCACGACAGGATCGGGGGCGGGCCCGTCGCCCAGCGCGGCGAACGGCGCGGTTGTCGACGGCGGAAGTGGCGTCGGCTCGGTGACCGTGACGCAGACCAAGCTGGTGACGGTCACGGAGAAGGAGAGGGAGACGGTCACGGCCACGGCCACGGCCACGGTGACGGCGACGCTCAGGCCGACGGTGGTTGTGCAGGCTTGATCTCCTTTTCCATTTGTCTTCCTTTTTCAGTCTTTATTTGAGGGGCATAAACGGAAGGAGAAGGGGTTTGGGGTGTGGGGGAAGTCGAATCAATTTTCTTTTCCTCTGGCGGAGGGTTTTGAGCTGCTCGTTCTTGTGTTCTGAGGCTGGTACTTGGTTGTGTTGCCGGAGAAGTAGAGTCCCTGGATGGCGGTGTATGGGATGTAATGGGGACCTCCGTCCCCTAGCATTGTCTATTTACCTACTGGAGCGAGTTGAACGCGGCCGAGTCGACATATAGCCATCGCGGCCGGTGCTGAAAGTTGATCAAGATGTCTTGCTTCCTTCAAATGTCTGTGCATGTATGTCTGTATGATGTTCAAAGTTTCCACTGGAAAAAAAATGCCCACATGCAATACTAGCCCTGTTACCAAGCCGTAGCGCTTCCCCTAGCCATGCAAACCACCCTTCCATCCCTACGCAGTAATGCTGTGTCCCAGAGCCGCTTTCATGCCTACTTCCATGCAACGCCAACCACCAATGCAACCGACCATGACCTGCCTCTCATCACAATCATCATCGTCACCAGTCTCGTCTGTTACGACGCCTGCTATTGATATTGGAATACAGAATGTGAACAGACTCTACCAACGCAAAGCTAACGCCGAGCTCACCGCCTCCGGCGGAAGCGACTGCCCTGCGGCGGCCCGCCCCGGGCGCCCGAGTTGCGTAGCTTGAGCCGCTTGAAGTTGGCATGGGCCGTCGCTTTGACCTTGCGCACCGCCCGTTGGACGACGCCGCCCTCCTTTTCGCCGTCCTTGGCTGCAGGTTTGGGAGCGGTTCCGGCGGGCTTCCTTGTTTGTTTTGGCTTGGTGCTGCTCCCTTTGGGCCGCTGTTCTCCGAGGTCCGATTCAGAATCGGAGAAGGAGGCGAGGTCGGAAAGGGAAGCGGGTTCCTCGTCCGAGAGACGCAGGTCGTGGGTGTTGGCGTCCCGCGAAGCGGTGGTAGCTCGCCTGGATGTGTTGAACTGTGTCTCGGGAACACCATCGTCTTCATCGTGTTCATCGTCCTCGCCGTCCTCGCCAATTGGTTGCGCTGGCCGCTTGGCCCTCGTCGGGCGCATGTTGACCAACCGCGTGGTGCGCTTCTGGCCGCGCTTTTTGAACGTGCGCTGAGGCTGCTGCTGGACAGTGCTGCTGTTCTCCTCTCGTTCGGCAAGCCCCTCGTCATCGAAGCCGGAGAGTAACCCAACGCGCTCCCTCTGCGGCCATTTGGATTCATTTCCGCCCAGGTGAGGTGAGATGCGAACAGGAAGCTGACTGTCTTCCACCTCGGCGTCTTTGACAGGCTTCGCCCTCTCCAGTCCCTCGTCCATCCCCATCTCCATTTCCCGTAAAACCTCCTCTTCGTCCCCAAACGCCTCGTCTTCCATTTTTCGTAGCCCCGCCACCACACTGCTTAGGCTCCGGGCCAGCCCACCAAGCTTCCGCGGCAGACGCAGCGAGCCAATTTTGCTCCATGACTCCCCGTCGCCGTTCTGACCATCAACGACGGCCGCGGCATTCTCGTCATCGCCCTGCTCGTCAACGCGCGAGAGGCCTGCTACGTGGGCTGCCGGGGGAAAGGTC
Organism: Chaetomiaceae sp. R4402; assembly: GCA_023628555.1. Taxonomy (NCBI): domain Eukaryota; kingdom Fungi; phylum Ascomycota; class Sordariomycetes; order Sordariales; family Chaetomiaceae; species Chaetomiaceae sp. R4402. The sequence goes on from JAMAKO010000004.1 coordinate 783,440, forward strand.
CGTCGGCGAAGGAAGGAAGGCGTGCGGCTCGTTGGAGTGGCACACAGTTTGGCTGATGAGATGCGGTTGGCGGTAGGGGTCTTGAATGTTGCGCTGATGTTGCCCGCGTCGCGGCGCTCGTGGAGCGGAGACGCTGTTGCTGCTGCAGTTGTGGTGCCTGGGGCGGGGAAAAGGAGCTGCGCGGTGCGCTTGGTCCGCGGTGTGGTGGCAAAGCGGGCGGTGGTGGGAGTTGTTGTGGCTGCCATTGTAGCTGTCGTCGGCGGGCCAGCCGCTTGGGGGACAAGAGTATCGGCCATGCCGCTTCGTTTGCTCGGAGTCGCGGCCGGGGCAGCAGCATTGCCGGCACCTAACGAAGCTGTAGCCCTAGATGGGGTGCCGGCGAGCAAATCGAAGAGACCAAGAACGCGACCGTCTCTCTGCGGTGTAGGGCTGATGGAGGTTGGCACTGCCGCGACAGGAGTGGGTGCCGTGCGGTCCACCGACGGGGTGAGAGCGGGAGCGGGGGCGGCTGCGGGAGTCTGCGCTGGCCTGTGCCTCTTAGAGGGAGTCTGGGGCTGCAGCTCGGGAAGTGTCCGTTTGCGCGGCTGCTGGGGCCCGTGGGTCGTCGAATCCGCGCGGCTGGTGGTGCTTTCGAGGGCGGCCGGTGGGATCTTGCCCGCGAGCACCTCTCGCAGCCGGTTGTACTGTTTGTATTTCTGGGCTGTGGCTGTCAGCACCTCAGTCCTGGCCGGACGATGCAAACGGACGGCGGGCAGCACGCACCAATATCGGGGTTCTGCTTGATGTCGCCGCGGCCCGGCTTCGTCCCGCTGTGTGCCACTGCCCAGTCGCTCTCCCACTGTTTGAGCTCAGCCCGCAGCTGCAGAGACTGGCTCTCGCACGCCGCCCTGACCTGGTCGTCCATCGTTTGGTGCGGCATAGGACCTTATGTGATGCTGATGAGGATATTGTGCGGCAATTGCTGGTTGAGGGTTGAGGGGCGGAGGTACATCGATGTACTGATAGGGTTGCTTAAAACCAACAGCAGACGCGTTCAGAAGACGCGCTTGTTGCCGTCATTCATTTAAGTAAGTTTAGCGTGTCTCGCGCGTCTCGGCGCCGTTGAGCAGGGGCTGTTAGGCTGAACTGCCCCACCATAATGCATGCATTGCCCCACCACCGCAGTGTCGCCTCAACAATGAACAAGGGACATTCACCTTCCCAGGAGGCATCACCGCTTGCAAGCCCGTTCAACCCACTCTGTTTGCTCTATCCACCCTGTTCCCCTCGGGAACGGGTCAACCGATGGATGCAAGGGCAGAGCCTGACAAGACCGATGACGTCCAGACTCAGGTGCTTCAGACGACGCTCAGCGAGATAGAAACATCACGGCGAGCACCGACTGGTGACGACCACGACGCCGCTGCGGCTTCCCATGATTGCTGCGTCATCTGCCTCGACACCATCTCGGAGCCATGCGCTGCGTCGCCCTGCGGTCACGCCCACTTCGATTTCCTCTGCCTCGTCAGCTGGCTGCAACAGCACCCCAACTGCCCTCTATGCAAGGCGAACGTCTACAAAGTCCGCTATGCCGATGCCCAGCAAGGCGATGCCGTCTACCGTGTGCCCAACGCCGCGAGGGCGCGCAGGGGCACATCGAGAGATGAGCGAGACGCGCGTCGGACTGGCCAAACAGCCCTACAATCCCATCTAGATTCGGTCTCGCGCAGAAGTTTCGCATCCGGGAACGGGCTTCTCCGCGAGGCCGACAGACGTGGCACAAGGGCGCCCCCTTCTCCGAGTGAGGCCATCCAGCGCCGGCGCCACATTTACCGCCACCAGCTGTACTCGCTGCGTGAGCTACCCCGACCTGCCCACTCCTTACTACGGCGATTTGAACCAGACCTGACTTTGCCACTGTCTTACAGACATCGGGTCCAACCGCATCTCACAGTACCGGCCACCCCCAACCCCGGTCCAGTTCTCCTCCACCCCGCATCTCGTCTCACGCGCCCGCCTTTGGATTCGTCGCGAGCTGCAAGTCTTCTCCTTCCTCTCCGACCCGGAGCTCGTGGACGGCGCCATCCCCACCCCCACCCCCAGGCAACACCGCGTGGCCCCTGCGGCAACAGCAGCAGAACATGAAGAATCAGGCGGACCGCTTCTCCACCGGCGGCGTAACAACGCCGAGTTCCTGCTCGAGTATGTCGTGGCCATTCTCAAGACGGTCGACCTGCAGGGCAGCGCGGGCGAGGCCGAGGCCATGCTGGCTGACTTCCTCGGCCGCGCCCACGCCCGCTTGTTTCTACACGAGTTGCGCGCCTGGCTGCGAAGCCCCGCGTCGTCGCTGGCCTCCTGGGACCGTGAGGTCCAGTACCCCTGTCCTCCCGAACCCGGGCCGGGTTCGAATTTGGGGTCTGCGCCGGGTTGTGGATCTGAGGCGCGTGGGGAACAGCGGATCGGTAGAAGCAGCAGCAGCATCAGCAGCGTGAATCGAAGGGGAACAGTGTTCGATGCAGGAAATCGTGAGAGCGAGGTAGAGCAGAGGGGCAGGACATGGCGAGACCGCGGCGGCGATCACTGGAGGAGGGATGCGTTAGTGCGGACGTCGACGAAGAGGAAAGCCAGGGAAGGGGATCTTGATGTGGATGTCAGCATGGCGAGTCGAACGAGAAGGGCAGTGGAAAGTGAAAGATAACACGCGGTCAGGTGCTCGGGGAAAGCCATGGTGTCTGAAGTGGGTGGGTTTGAACAGGAGGCATAGGAAAGTTTGCCGGTCGGCCCGTTCGAGTATAAAGCGATGAGACGGCGGTGGGAGAGGTTGTCAGCACGGGGTAGCTTAGCATCATGATACCCCGTTATGGAAGCGAATAATCGGAATTTGTTATCATTTTCTATAAGAGACGATGGCGTGAAGATACTGTTATGCAAAGGTGATAGCCGCCACTTCTTGCGGGAGTATATTCCTATCGCATGTAGCTGTCTGCTGTGGGAGCAAACTAAACATTGCCGAGAACCAAGTAGACCCATATCATAACCAGCATTGACAAGGCAGCACCAGGTCCGTCCTCCGCGCTGCTGCTTGCTAGCCCACGTTCTTGTTACGCCAGACCGGTCTCCAAAGCTGTGGCTACGAACAGCTGCGATAACCTGAGCGACCAGGTGGCTAAGGCTGTTCTCGTGTATCAGGATCCGGGGCAACGCCCACTGTCGGGTTCCCACGTAAATTACATGCACAAATTAACCCTCAAGCCAGCTACAGCATCCTCAAGGAGCCAGCTGACTCAAGTTTTACAACGCATTGCCTATGAACCCCCCTTCCCCCTGCCACATCCGAGGCTCTCTGCTGTCCTACGTGCCGTCATCTGTGTTAAACATTCTAATACGCCGTCGTGGACCACACATAAGAGGAAAAGCAACTTAAGACTGCCATTGGGGGCCAGCCCAATAGCCCAAACCCAGGTAGGTGACGGCACATCATGAAAGCAAGCAGCCGACCGAGTTGCGAAACGATCATATTCTCAGCCCGCTTCCCATACCTAGCCCACCCGCCCTGGCATATCCTCGACTCCCATCTTCTCAATGTGACAAACACAGGGCCCAGTTCTCTCTCTCTCTCTCTCTCTCTCACACACACACACCACCTCTCACCCTCTTCGATATGGCATAAAGTTTACAAGGAACGGAAAAGACAACCAAAGGAAAATGAGCGCGGGGAGGGAAGACAGACCAACACGGAGCACATTGGGTGGCGGGAGGGGAAGTTGTGAGGTCGCGTGCGGGTGGATGATCTAATTACATGCCCTCGAAGTCGCCGCCGAGGTCGTCCTCGTCCAGATCGCCCTCCTGGATCTCCTTGGCCATCTCGCGCTCACGCTCGCGGGCCTCCTGGGCGTTCTTCAACTCGAGGCGGTGTTGGTTCATGGGGAATCTCATGGCCTGGATGAAAGAAAAAAGAAAAATCAGCAACCGGAGAATTCTACAGTGACACTGACGAAGAGGAGCACATACCTTGACGCTCTCGTCATGCAGCGCCAGACAGGCGCGGATGCGGTCGTGGAAGGCCTCGCCGGGCTCGCGGGTGGCGTACACGTCGCCGACCTCCTTGCTCTTCATGAAGCCGCGCTCGCGGTCGAGGGTGGCCTCGATGACGCCGTCGCGAATCGCCTTGGCCACGATGTACTCGGCACTCTCCTCGGAGCCGAGGTGGAGGCGGATGCAGATGTCGCGCAGCGAGATGCGGCTGTAGCTGAGGCTCATCATGCGGATGCCCGTCTTGATGACGTTCTGGCGCAGGCGCAAGATCAGCGTGTAGGTGCCGTCGCGCCGGAACGCGTCGGCGTGGTCGGCGATGATGCCCTCGAAATCCTCCAGGTTTCCGACCCGCACCGCCTGCACGAGCAGGAAGTAGGGCCGCAGCGTCGCCTCCATGCTGGGCTGCCGGAACGCGGCCCGGTCCGGAATGTCGCCCATGAGCAGCTCCACCACCATCAGCAGCTTGGTTGCCGTCTGGCTGAAGCCGAGCGCGCAGGCGCTCGAGGGCGCCTTGCGCGTCGCGGCCGTCAGGTGCTCGTGGGCCTCGGTGTAGCGGAGCTGAATGGCGCGGGTGCGGCCGAGATAGTAGAGGAAGCGGGCAACCTGGTTGTTCGCGGCATTCTCGGGGAACTGCGTGTGCGACACCAGCAGGTCGGCCTGGGAGATGTGCGACGTGAGGAGGTAGTTTCGGAGCAGGAGCACAATGACCGAGGCTTGTGTATCGACGTCCTTGCGCAGCACCGCGGTCCGGAGGGCGGCGAGGAGGGTCGGCCGGATCGAGACGATGGGCGACTGCGGAGACGGCGGGAGAGGGCTGATCTGTTCGGCAAACAGCGAGTAGTAAAAGTAGACCTTGGCGGAGAGGCTGTCGAGCGTGCGCCGGTTGAGGGAGCGGATCCGGTCGGTGAGGTAGTGCGAGAGCTCCAGACCCTGCTGGTACTGCTTGCCGTCGTGGAGGAGAACCTGCGCGAAGATCCCGAGAAAGACATCGATCTCGGGAATGGCCTCCTTCACCTCCTTCTTGGCGCCGTTCTTACCGGCCGCCTTCGGCTCGCTGTCGATCTCCATCTCCGGGCCGGTCTGGCGACCCAGCGACACGTCTGGCCGGCCAACAGCCAGCAGTAGCTGCCTCGCATAATCGGCGCTCGTCGAGGATGAGGAGTACGTCTCCGAGATGGTTTGCGCGAGGATGTCGGGCGTCAGTCGTTTCCGGATCGACGAGATGGATCGTAGCGCGCGGAGCGAGAACCTTGCGTCAAACAGCGCAACGGCACGGTCTAGGAGGGCAAAATTGCTCTTTATATCTGTTTGGCGCAGGTTGCCTCGTCAGTTCCGGCAACTTCACGCAGTGGATGGGACCAACATACCGCTAATGGTTTGTACGACAGGGTCGACCTTGACCTCGCCCTCGGCGGCCTTGTCCGCGTCATCCATGGCGACCTCACCCTCGGCATCGTTCGGAGGCGGAACCGACGATTGCTTCAGGGCTTTCGAGGGGGGGACCACCACAGTCATTTCGTCGTCGCCCTCCTTCTTGGTGCTCTTCTTTGCCTTGGACTTGAGATCCTTCTCCGTGATGTCCTTCCCTCCCCGATAGCCGCCGTTCTCGACGGGTTCTTTATCAGGCGTCTTGCCGGGCATGTCGAAGTTGTCGAGATTGAAGAGAGTGATGACTAAAGAGCTTCCAATGCGAGACAGCCGGTGATGATGGGCGGGTGCTGCTAGATGGCGCCGCGATGATCGCAAGGCGCGCGCGGCGGCTGCGTGGCCCGGCTCAGATGGGCGACCTCGCTCTGTGATTTGTTTGTTGGGGCGCTCAAGGGTCGAGCGCGGTAAGCGGGAGCGCGAAAGAGGAGAGAAAGGCCAAATGAAAATGCGGCGCCCTGCAGACAACCAGAATCACGGTGGCGCGGTGGAGGAAGGGTTGCTGTGCTGAGGCTCGTGATGCAGGAATGGAAGGTTCGAAAAGCTCGAGGACGGCCGGAGATTGTGAGAGGCAGTTGCCAAACGTGACACGACCCACGAGCAACCGACAGCGCCGCCCTGGGCGGAAGCTGGGGCCTGGTCGATAAGGTATCCTGAGGTTCTAGGTACTCTGCTGAGTGGAGCTACCTTGCAAGGGCGCAGAGATGGGTAGGGAAGTGTGGTACCGACAGGGGCAAGGGTACTTGTAAAGCTGCACTGCGCCTGAGCCTGGAACTGCTTGCTGTGCTGAATCGGGAGCAACTGGGGCAGTGAGCCGCCGATTGTGAGCCGCTGAGCCCAGATGCGGCTCGCCCCAGCGGACCCACTTGGGCTAGCGGAATGCCTTGTGACGTTGTCGACTTGCTGCCTGTTGGCAGCTTCTGGCTGCTTCTCAGTCAGCGAGAGGAACAACAACAGGCGATCAACTTGAGTCAGCAGTGACGGTCAACCCCGTCGAGTGTCATTGAGACAAAACAGCGACCATGCATATAGTGCAGAGCGACGGAAACTCCATGTCTGATCGGACCAACTCTATAAAATTCTCTGAGGGAAGTGAAGACACCAAAGAACCTGCAACACCCGTCTTTCTTCTTCGTCCAGGTCCCTACACAGTACCACGGTAAATCGCTGCACCAAGCCAAACACAAAGCCGCCGTCCCCTGCCTGGTTCGGCCCACGACGAATGACCGACTGGCACGCGGACAGAAAGACTGAAAAGAGGCTTTTGGTTGTCACGCTTCCAGCTGATTGGTCGTTCCCTGTCCATGCCCAAAAATACACTTGCCCTATGCCGCTCACTGCAGTTCCGGAAGTGGTTTGACGGCTCAACAACATGTCCACTGTTCAGATCGCCTGATCATCATTCCTCAAAATGTGGGGGGGGGGGATCGCGCAACTGGAGACGGCAATGGTCCTAAAAGCAATGGCGTGCAATGCAGCATAACGTGTCTTCAGCTTGGGCAACATGGCGAACATGGATAGCACATAGGCGAGACGGACATGAAGCGCGATGATCATTATCCTGTTCTCAAGAGTCAGAGACTTCATCGTGGAGAGGGCACATGTTCCGCAGTACCCCAAACCACCCGTGTGTCCTACCAGCCTATCTCAACCCATCCCGTAATTCCCAAGCAGAAAAGAGACGAAGCAAAACCATACAAGGGGAAACTCCTCTGCGCCTGTTGTCCTATGAATCCTGTGCGTCCCCTTGGACACATTAAAGGGAGCTCCCAACCCCAAGCAAATCTGTCTTCTTTTTTCGGCTCAGGCACACCCCTCCACAGGAGTGTGTACCCTCCGGTAGGGGGATGTGATGGAGAGAAGAAGACAGAATGATGAAACGAAAAGAAGACTAAAGATGTGCAATTAGAGATCGCCCTTGCCGGGGACAACTTTAGCGGCCTGCACGGCGCTCATCTTCTTGATCCACGAGCTGTTGGGCTGCACTTTGCGCACCGTGCGCAGCTCCTCGCTCGAGTAGCCGGGAATGCGGATGTTATAGGTGCGCTCCAGCACCAGCTGGATGTCGCGGATCTCGAGCACCTTGGAGCCGCGCTCCTTGGCGTTGCGGCAGGCCTGATGCAGCACGCTGTCGACGAAGGCATCGGCCATGTTGAGCACGGACTGCGGCGGTAGTGATCGTCGCGTCAGCAAAGCGAGACCCGGGTAGATTGAGAGAGAAAGAAACTGAGCAGGCCTGAAACTCACCTCCTCCACCTCCGGCGTCAACAGGTTCCCCTCCTGGCCCTCGGCCGTCCCGCCGCAGACCTGCCGCATCAGCTCGTCCAGCTTCTTCTTGTTAAGGATGCGCTCGCCTTCGCCCTCGAGCTGGTATGCGGGAAGGCGCGGCAGGGCAGGCTGGTTCATTACGCCACCGGGGGTGCCGCCGCCGCCGCTGTATGTCGGGCGGCCGGGGCCGATCCCACCAATGTTCGGAACGGGAGTGGGCATTTGGGTCGCTTTCTCGGGCAGAACCTTGGGGATCGGCAGCTTGGACTGCAGATTCTGAGCCGTGGGCTGCGCTTGTTGCGGTGGGTGCGCGTGCGGATGGCCCTGCTGCTGCTGTGCCTGGCCGATCACGCCGAGGGTCGGGTTTCCTGCGCCTGCTACTGGGCCTGCTGGGATGGCGCCCGGTCGCGGCTGCGATGCCAGATTGACGGCCGCAGCGTGGGTGAGCGGGCGAATGTTCGCGTTAGCGGTCGTTGGGGTCGCCGACTGCGGGGTCTGGAGGCGCGCCGAATTTTGTGTCGGCGTTCCGGCCGACGGAATGACGCTCGCGGCTGCTGCTGCAATGGCCGTGTTCAGAGGCGCGGGGATGGGCTGCGTGCCGGGCTCCGTCTTAATTGCCACGGCTGGTTGCGCGGGTTGTTGCGACTGCTGAAGTTGTGGTTGCGGTGCCGCAGGTTGGGGCGGCGGTACTTGAGTGACAGGAGAGGGTAGCGCTTGTGCTGGTGTTGCAGGAGCATGTGGTCCTTGTCCTGGTTGCGAGGAACTGAGCGCATTCACTGCACCTGGCACACGGCCGGCCGCCAGTTGTTGTTTTTTGGCGGCCTCGACGGCCGCACTGACAGCCGCCGAGGAGTTCTGCATCGAATTCGCAGGTGCTCCTGCCGGCGCTCCACCGCTGTTTCCGCCTGCCGCTCCCGCCGTCGGGGGGCGTGGCTGGTTACCCGCCGCGCCGTTCGGCGGCGGCCTCTGGTTGCCGCCACCAACGACATACTGCTTCCGCACGTTATTTGCAAAAGAAATGGCATCGTTGTGCTGCTTCTGCAGCTGTGCCTTCCGCTCCTCCAGCTTCTTCCTCTCCTCGCCGGGCAGCGCCGGGTTGTCTTGTAGCGTCTGATCGATCGTCTTGATCATGTTTCGAGCCGTATCCATAGAATAGATGGCCTTGGCATACTTCTGCCGGACGTCTTCGAGCCACTTCGCCTTGTCTGGGACGTTGGGTGGAGCCTGGAACTGCATCTCGCTGAGATGACTGACGATGTGGGCAGGCATCGGTCTCGACGGGCCAGCTCCGGGCACGGGGATGGGTGTGGCCTGCGTCGTTGCTGCAGGTGCTTGAGAGGGCGTGCTTCCCATGTTTGCTGACGGCCCGGTGACTGCAGATGGCTGCTGAGTGGGCGGTGCGACCGGCCCTTGACCCGGCTGCTGCTGATTCTGTTGCTGCTGCTGCTGCTGCTGCTGCTGAATCTGCTGGCGACGCTGATGAAGCTTAGCGACCAGCATCTTTCCGAACTCGCCGATCTTCTTCTTCGCATCGTTCTGTTCGGGAGATCCTGGCACGGCGGTGTCGTGGACCTTCCAGAGCGAGGCGAGGCCCTTCTCGTACTTCAGCTTCTCCTCCTCGGCAAGGAAGTTGATGCCCCGCATCATCTCAGGCCGATACAGCGGGGGAGGCTGCGGTCGATTCGGAGCCCCGGCGGCCTGGGTGTTCATGGTGTTTGGACGGCCAGCTAGGCCCTGGCCAGGAGCTGGATTCATGTTGCTGATCCGGACTGACTCATGCAGCGAGGGTAGTCCACAGTGGCCCAACGCGGCCGGGGGTGGAGGAGGGTGCCTATACAACTAGTCTTCGACAGCTTCTCGCAGGCCAGACCAGGGTGCTCTTCTGAATTCGTGCGTGTGTGCGTTCGTAAAGCTATCGGTACACGCGGTACAAAGACTCGCCGCGTCTATACTGAGTGAAGACAGAACTAGCGTGGAGAGAGGGAGAGGGCTCAGACTAATTGATGGTGCGAGACGTTTGCGTGGAAGAGAGCGTGAGCGAAGGGAACCGTCAGGTATGCACGACGTCGCTGGAACAGTGGGCCTCGGTCCCCTGCGTAGGTGGTTAGCACGGCTGTCCGGTGGGAACGTCGCATGCTTCTCTGATTGGCGAGTCGAGACCCACTGCAGCCTTGCAGCTGCCTTGCCGATCTGAGAACATCCGCTCCTACCTAGTAGTTATTGTAGGTAGGTAGTTATCCGTCGTGTTGGGAAGGCTTCAATCTCCTCCACCTAACCCCGTCAGCTGTCTGTGTCAGCAACGACATAACTTTTTGGCCCGCGCAGCAGGTTTTTCATGTGGAATCAGGTAAATGGGAGAAAGCATCACGACCCTAGCGCTCTCGATGTTCTCAGCATACTAGGACTGCCCGCTGGCATACACAACGGGCCCGTCTCGTACCAGATACCTTACATTGACTAGGCTCTCACAACTACCATCTACCTACACGTGTAGCGTTGTTACAGAACCAGTCTAACCCAAATGCCAAAGCCCACCCCGCGAGAACCGAGGTTGATCCTGTCAGCTTTGCCCACTGCAAGGGCAGCCCCATGCCGCCGCTCCGCGTAAGGATGCCAGATGGTAAGCGTTTTGAAGGGCCCGTCCTCGATACGTAGCAGAAAACAAAAATCAGCCTGCTCCAGGTTTGTTTCTTCCGGGAAATGCAACAAATGCCCCGCACGTTTATCAGGTATCATAAGCCAGCCACAGGCGACACACAAACGCCACAGCCCACCGCAGACGAGTGCCGCGGCCGTTTGACGTCTCCAGTTCCGCTGCGGCGTCAGGGCCTACTGCGGGACCCTGCAGGTTCTTTTTCCTCCCCGTTCGTGAAGACGTCCGAGAGGGCGAGGAGGTGTCATCCGGGTCTCACAGAGCCTGAATGTCATGGAGATAGACCAAGCATCTGTCAACTTCGTCTAGGCTCGCTCCTTGCACAGGCCCGGAGGTTGCGCGCCCCGCCCAGAAATGCCTTTTTCTACAGAATGCCACCTGCGCCCAGCACACATGAATGCGCCAACCCAAATGCCAGTGTGTCGTCTCGTCGTATCATCATTCGCCTTTTGTCATGATCAAATCGTTGTCGTTGATGAGATTGTTATTGTTGTTGTCATCGTCGTCATTGTCGTCGTCGTCGTCGTCGTCCAACGTTGCTGTATCCGTAGATCAGGGTGGGAGGGGCCAGGTTGGACAAGGGGATGTCCTGTCAACGGAAAGCGACCGGGCAAAGCCGACGGACGCGCGGGAGATCCATGTCCGGTGCTGTGACAGCGTTACAGGCCGTCCCGGTCACGGAGAATCGACCTCCATCCTAACGTATTCATAGTAGGGCAGCTCGCGGGCGAGCGACTCGCCGATGAAGATTTCGTCCTCGCTCGAGTCCGGCTCGTCGAGCTCGTCGATGCGCGGCGGCGGCGGGTCCTGGAACTGCAGACTCCGACGATCGCCAACACGCCGGCGCAGGCGACGGGCGCTGGACCCGGCCTCCTCGGCGCCGAGGAACGAGCGGATGTCCTCGCGGTCCGTGTCGCTGCCAATGCTCTCGCTGATGGTGCGCTTGCCGATGCTGCCGGAGCTCATGCGCAGGCGGCGCTTCTCGGCGCGCCGCCGGTGCAGGAACTCCTGGTACTCGTGCTCGTCCAGGTCCGACTCGTCCGAGTCGTCGTCGCTGCAGTTGAGGTTGCCTAGATTGAACATCATGCGCTGGTCAATCTCGGGCCGACTCCGCGACCGCGAGCGGCTGCGGTCCGACTCAGCGTACTCGATGGCGCAGGGCCGCACCACGCCGGTCCGCTCGGCGTCGCTGTCGCCAAAGTCGCTCAGCTCCTCGACGACGAATTCGGTATGTGACACGACGCGCCCTATCTTGGTCTGCGGCGCAGGTGGGGCCGGCTCGGGTCTCCGTTCTGGGGTGGCTGATGCGGATGCGGATGCGGATGCCGATACCGATACCGACGCTGACGGCCCGGCCGCACGGTATGATTTTGGAGGCTCCGAGTGCTCCGAGTCTGACGACGCCGCCGATTCGGAACTTGTCGTGCGCGGAGACAACTGCTCCGGGGCCACTACCCCCGCGAAGCTGAACCCCAGGCCGTTGACCGGCGCCGGCGGCGCCATTGGGCGCAACGGAAGCTGTGGCGGTGGCGACAGCAACTCCTCCGGCCGCGGACTGCTCTTGCGGCCAAACACGGGCGACGCAGTCCGGGGCGTCTGCGGCGGAGATGTCGGCCCCAGGGTTTGCGATAATTTTGGGTTTTTTGTCGCCGGCCACATGGTCTGCAACTCGGCGCTTTTGTGCTGCAGCGGGCCCGAACGAATTCGGTTGGGCTTCGATTTCCAAGCCAGCGGGATCTTATCGCTGCGAGGGACCCTCCCGCGCAGGTGTGTGGGGTAAAATGTTGGCGGGCGGGCGGGCAGAACGAGGGCGGGGAAGGTGATGGCGAGCCCAAAGGGAGAAAAGTTGAATGGTAAGAAAGGTAAGGTAAGTACGAAGAACTCGAAGTCGGATCGCGTTGTCCAAGTAGAAGAAAGCGGGATCAAGGATCAAGGCGTCAGCACCCAAAGAATGAACCTCCAACGAGGAGAGGATATGGGGCTTCGGTTGGTGGTCATGATAATAATATCTTGCAGAAGTCCAGGTGCAGGTTGCGTGCAGCGCAGGCTGATTCCCCGATATTACGACTCGGAGCAGTCAATTGGACTTCAGTTGTGGGAGCAGGCAAATGGTGCTGCGGGGTGGCGGGATGGGATGATGGGATGCGAGGCGCTGGCACAAATCGCTGGCCGGTGCCACAAAGGTGTACCTCCTTGAGCAGCAACCTACGTAAAGTGCGTAGGGCGTTGGTCGAGTCGAGTGTGCGCCGTTGCGCTCGAGCTGGCTGCTTTTCGACGCACAGGAGTCCTACGCAACACTGGCACGATCGCAAGTTCGGTTGCCCGGATTCGGCCTTCGTGACGGACGCCAGGGCGGGCAGGCAGGCAGTGGTTGAGGTCGGGAAATGGGTAACAGCGGCGCACTGGTATCGATCCCTTCGGAGAATCGCGCTTGCTGGCAGCAAGCTGGGTTTCTATGAGTTTTCTAGAATTTTGGCCTAGCCTACTGGAGGTATTTATGAAAACTGCAAGTTGGGCAGCCGGACCGATGAGCCATCTTTATGTAGAATGAACCTTTTAGGTCGACAGTGCAATCGGCGGCCGGGTCGGCGGGAAAGCAGCAGGGGCCGTCAAAAAACCCATAGCCTACCGACAGTCCACACCAATTCGCTGCTGCAGTGGCTGCTCTCGTTGGAGGCACGCGGCATCTTTGGCTGCTTGGGCAGCAATGCTCCAACAACCCCTGTCATTTGCCCCATGGATGCTGGATGCCAGAACGCTGTTGGTGCTGCTACACAGTACGGAGCCTGTGGCATGGAGCGCTCGGGAAGAGTCACAACTTTAGGCGTGGTCCGGAATCGGCGCATACACAGTAGGTGTTTCGCCGGCGCTGAGCTCATGCTGTGGCCGAAACATGAATGCCGAGATGATGGCTGGTTTGCCCATCTGTCAGCGCTGCGCAACGGAGCAAATCCAGTCAATCTGTACCGCGTACTCCGTACACGGCAGGCATGGAGACGAATCAAGACCCTGGCCTCCACCGACGTCTTCCCCGGGCTTTTCTGCAGTCAACTCCTGCAAGGGTGGTGTGGCAACCGCGAAGCAGCCTGTGCGACTTCTCGCAAATGCGCAATCCCAAAACACGCTGTCACGCTATCACGGTGACTCGGTGCTTCTGTGTAGCCACGCAATCCTCTCCTCGACATGAGACCGTTCAACCATCGCACCCACGTGCCGACCGTGCCCATTGTGAAATAGGTGCCCAACTACTAGCCGCCGTCAGGGGACAAACATGAGCGGGCAGTGGAGTATCGGGCGGTATCGAGTTGACGTTGGTTGGGCTTTCATCCGTTGGCACCACGAACTCGCAAGAGCTCATTCCAAACGAACAGGCATAATCGAATGAGAGATAACGCTGACGGTGAGTAACTACCTACCTATGTTAAGCCTAACGGTCCATTGCGGGTTGCATGGTGTCGGATGATCATGTTCGATGCAAAGGGCCTTGGGCTTTGTTGCTTCTCTCCGAGTTACCTCAGTCACGTGAATAAGCGACAGGACTGCGGGGTAAGTGGGGCTCGGCTGCTTGGCCGTTCGAACGGCGGGGGACCTTCCAAATACGCGCCAAGACCAGCCCACCTGAATGGGCCGGCCTCGCTGAACGTGGAGGGAGCTCATGAAGACATTCGAGACACCGAAGAAGCCACCGCTGCGGCACAAGGCTTCCTAGAGCCAGTCCAACTCACCCATCCTTCGACAATGTCGCTCCTCTTTGCCCACCTGGAGCAAATCTCCATATCATGTCAGGGCATTGACAGTCTCCCGTGAGCAAAGCTCTCCAAACACCTGAAAGTAAACAAATCGAGGACTGACCAACGGAACCATGACCCGGCCACTGCCAACAGCTTTCCCCCGCCCAAGATATTCACCAGCGCTCTGCTATCCAACCCGGACATTACCTCCCTGATCCGCGACACCGAAGCGCACGAGCGCGCCCTCTTCTCCGTCCCGCCGCCCCCGCCGCCTCCGCCAACCAGTCGCCCACACGCTGCTACCGCCGCGGACCCGCCCAAACCGTCGTCCCGCCGCCAGACCGTCTTCAACGTGGCCGCCGGCGAAGTGACGACCGGCCCCTCAGCCAGCTCGACGCGCACCGGCGGCCCGACCGCGCGCCGTAACACGGCCGTGGCGGCCGTCCTGGGCGGCGAGCTGCACGCGCAGATTGTGCGCCCCCGCGGCGGTGGTGGCGGCAGTGGTGACAGCAAAGGAGGAGCAGCAGCAAGTGCGGATGTGGACATCGAGGTGCTGCTGCACGGCGCCGAGAAGCTGTGCGCCGTGTACCCGCTGCCCGGCGCGCTCGAGCGCATCCCCGCTCAGCGGCAGAAGTACGCGCAGCAAAGCGCCACGCTGGCGTACTACGAGGGCAAGGTGGCCGAGCAGCAGGAGGCGCTACAGAGGATGAATCTCGAGAGGGTTCTGAGTGAGGACGAGGAAGAAGAGCAGGCGGGGGAAGATGAGGAGGGCGCCGAGGCCGTGATGACAGAGGAGGATTTGAGGCGGGAGGAAGGGGAGGTTAGGGAACTGGATAAGAAGAAGAGGGAGTTGCAGGCGAGGTTGCAAGCCATTGATAGCGACCTTGGCGGGTTGCTCGACATTTGAAGACACCCTGCACGCTGTCAAGGCCAGCTTCCGAACTAGTGTTTGCTTTGGATCAACGCGGCATACAGAAGGTCAGTGCTACATCTTCCCTCATGACTAGCAGCTCATTCCTGGACCAGATCCAGTGCTGACATCTGGGGAAGCCCGCTTTGCCCGAGCAAAAGCCTCCAGGAACACGTCCGGGTCCTGTGCGCCCCCAATCTCGTACTGGTCATTGATGGTAAAGTTGGGGACACCATGGATGCCCTCCCTGTACGCCACCTCCACCTCGCGGTCGACTTCCTGCCCGCCCTTGCCCTGCTCCAGCCAGGCCTTCACCTCGGCCTTGTTCAATCCCGCCTGTTCACCGATCTCGGCCAGGGCGTCCTGGGAAGTGATATCGGCATCCTCCTCGAAGTGGCTTTTGAACAGCGTTGAGATCAGGCGGTTCTCGGTCTCGTTGGACTTTGTCTTGGCGAGCTGAACGAGCCGGTGCGCGTCGCGCGTGTTGCCGACCTTGCCCTGGAACGAGAAGCGGATGCCCTCGGCCTCGCCCACGCGCTTGAGGTGGGCGGTCGCCTGCGCCATGCGCTCCGGGCCAAATTTGTTGGCCAGGTGGACATTTCGATCGATGCCAGTCTTGGGTAGAGTGGGGTCAAGGTAGAAGGGGTGCCAGGAGATGGTGAAGGTGTCGCTTGCGCCTCCGGGGACGTCGCGCTTGTATATGGCGATGGCGCGCTCTAGGCGTTTTTTGCCCACGTAACACTGCAGAAGATGCCTTAGTGGGCGCCCCCAGGACGGCTACGGGCGACTGAGCAGGCGGGTAGAGGCCTACTTACCCATGGACAGATGGCATCCGAGACGACCTTGATGTTGAAGTTGGTCATGTTGTCTAGTAACGGCAGGGTTGTGCAAAACGCCAGTTGGTACGGAGTACAGTCACGTCAGTTATTACGCTGAATCACTCGCCGCGATGGCTTCCTAGCGCTTAAAAAGGAGAGCTCGAGGCGGAGTTCTGTCGCCCTTTAACAAGTGCCCCTCCCTCCTCAGATGGCATCGAGCTCGAAGGTTGATGACAAATCGGGTCCGATGGTGCTCGAAAGTCTCCGATAGCGACCGAACACTACCTACACGATTACTCTATGATGCCAGGTAAGGTAGGCAGTTATAACGCGGATGAAGGCGAAGCTATGCTGCGTGATCGGTCAAGTACCCTACCCTCCCACTCCTCCCTTCATCAGGAGTGTTTGAAAATGGCGAGGCAAGCGCATCCAAGTGCACCGAAATCCCCGTTTATATTCACGAGCAAGTGCCGCCACTGTTGCCCAGACAACGATGTCTGCTCGAAACACTCGCAGTTGTAGGTACATAGTATTGGTCTCTCAGGATGAGGAAACCAGTTGTTGGTCAATGCTACCTCGGTAAAGGTGTTCAGCAAGGAACAGATTCAGGCGAACTGTTGCTGGCTGTACTGCGTAGGTATGTGCAGGTAGTGCTGGGAGGGACCGAGGGCAAAGGTAAGCGACCTGAGACCTTGCTCGCCTGGGCGCTGGTTAGCGCGGGAGTGCGTCACTGGACAAGGGTCGGGTCTGGCTGCGCCCCAGTTCCTCCTGCCAAGACCAGGAGGCCAGCGCAACCCCTGCTGCGAGTGCCCGGCCAACGAGCTGAAAGTAAATAAAAGTCGGTGGTTGGGACAACGGCCATCAGGGATGCAGCCAGTTGCAGCTGCCTTTGCATGCACTCCCCACGAAATTCGGACGGCGGGCCAGAGCTCTGCGACAGCCTACACTCAACTCTCGTGTCTACTCCGTCCTTTCTCGTTCAGCTCACTTTGCGACGCTACAGTCGAAGACCAGACATTCCAGCCACCAACATTCTTTGCGCAGATCGCTAGGTAAGTGAGCGAGTCTCGAACTTCCCCCCTCCATCTATTGTATCCCAATCTGGCACCATTGTGCATTCCAACTGCATTTTTATTACCGTTCTGGATTAACGTTGCTTGTGTTGTCTTGCGCAGCTCAGGACGGCCGGCGCGCGTCAGCGTCAGATCCCAAGCAAGCCGGTGTGCTATCATCACCCAAACCGAGACACTACTCTACACTACCTTACCCTACCTTGCCTTCTACCCGTCTGACCGTTTGTCAAGCGACTTCTGCCCTGCGCCAGAGGCCGCGATACTCTCCTTAATCTTGTGCTGTATAGATTTCCTCGCTCCTCGCGCGCAGCGAACCGATCAATCGCCGGGTTTAGCGTCCCTTACCAGATCGAAACGAGACCGTGCAACCGAGACGACGTGACACAGGACACGGGAGAGGCTGCTCGCAACATTCCAGCGCAGTACCCGCACGACTACCACCACATCGCCCGAACGTGAGGGCTGCCGGTGTCGCCAGCGCTGCTGCACCCAACCGTCGCTCCGACGCTCGCGGAGGACCGGTGTGGGCACCTACCACGAGCGGCATCACACAGCTGTGAAATAGGAGAAGGCAGGCACAGTCTAGCACAAGAAGATGGCGACCAGATTTCAATTAGGATGGTACCGTAAGTGTACCCCACCCGACCCGGGCTTTAAACCGTCTCCTTACCGCAGCTGGAGTGGATGGGGACCGCCTGCATTCTTGACTGACACATCCCGCAGGGTGGGTACCATTCCTGGGATACCACCACGTGTTGATGATCTTGATAGCCGTGGCAATAATATTGCTATGTGAGTTCTCGTCCTTGATCCGCGCATGCCTGCGCCACCACTAACCACGTGCGGTTCACAGCGCTTCTGCTCGCCGGGTGCTCCTCCTCGTCACCGTTGATCCCCGACATCTTCCTCCTATCTCTCTATTATCAACGCTACACGGCGGTGCCCGATACAGCACAGACCGACTACAATGTCAACACAGCGATCGCCAACATTGTCGGCAATGCACGCCTCCAGGCCCGTGTGGGCTACTTTGGCATCTGCGTGAGCCCGGACGGCGGCTCGTGGTTGTGCAGCAACAACGCCACGACCCTCGCGAACGAGGTGTCGGTGGACCAGGACCCGCTCAATCTTATCTGGCTGGCCAGCCAGTTCAAAGACATGATTGTCTTCCCCTACCTACTGTAAGCGTTGGTTCACGTAATCTGGTGCAAGGCGCAAAATGCTAACCACGCACAACTACCAGCATCATCGCCATCATCTTTGCCTTCATCTGCCTGCTTCTGCTCGCCACCTTCCCCGGCTGGCACGAGGAGGAGGACAGCGAGGGCTCTGAGCGCGAGGTCAAGCCGTTCCCCTCGCGGCCCGTCAGCCAGGTGGCCTTGGCCATCATCTTCATCGCCTCCATCTTCGTGCTCGTGTCGGTTCTCTGGCAACACACGGCCTCGGTCGCGGCCAGCATCATTGCCCAGGACCTCGCGAACGGCAGCGTGCTGTCCGGCGTCGGCACTAGCGCCATGGTCATGGGCTGGTTCAGCTTCACGCTGCTCATCATCGTCACGATCGGTCTGCTGGTCATGATATTGAGCATGCAGGTGCTGGAGCATATCATGGACTGATGAGCTCGGCGCGGGGAGGAAACACAAGAATGAAGCGATTGCTTGGATTAATTTCGCTACGTTTACGCATGGGACCGAATGACTAAGACGACATCAAGACGAGGAGGCAAGCGCATGGACCTACGGCGTCGAGAGGTGGCGGCAACGGGACCCGACCGGCCGAGTCGGAAGTTGACAGAGACACCAGCCAGGTCCAACCAGCAATGGTTACGACTCGCGTGGTATGAGTGGGTGGCGATGAAATTTTGTGTTTATTGTGGAGTGGGATTGATGTGTTTGCGCTCTTCATCTTTGTGTGCAAATAATGGGACGAGGACAAGCTAGCAGGCAGGCTAGCAGATATGTTAGCAAAGGGATCTGGCCTCGGGTCGTGTGGATGGCATTCACGAGGTACATGTAGGGTGGGCGGACCCCTTTTTGAATGGGACGGTTCTCAGTCATCGTGTGGGTATATAGCAAACAGCAAGCATAAATGGAAGCGGAGTTTAGGGTCATATAGCGTCTTGTCCTGTCTAACTTGGTGATCAAGTTTCGCAACCGTCTCATCGTCCATGCTGTATGGTTTTTTCGCTCTTGATTCCATACTCCCAAGTAGCCGAACGGACATCCTCACTTAACATATTCAGTCAGCGCAATTCTCATAGAAAGAATTGTGAAACTAGGGTTCGAGCACTGCAGGCGACATATGATAATACATGAACCATTAAGAATAATGACCATTGTTGAGACAGTACGGCTCACAAGAGCTTCACACCTCGTCAGTGTCAGTAAATACACAATACAAGCCCGCAAACGCCGCCCACTGCAATGACCGCCGTAACTATGGACACACTCGTCGCAATGCCGTATATATACCCTCCTCACCTGCGGAGATGTAACTGATGCGTCTAGAGTGACGACCACTCTGTCCCTTCTCATAACGAGAAACATTCCTTTCCTACCCTGTCAACTCAGCGGGGCTTCGCACTCCGCAATCCAAGACAGAGACACACCCGTTGCCGCCAGAAATAACACTCTTCCTTCCCTCGCGACAAAAGACCTATGGGGGCCACCTCAAATCGGCCGTCGGAACGGGTGCGCCTCCGTGTTGAGCACCCACTCGTCTAGCGAGATGACGTCGGGCGGGGCGAAGAGTAGATAGAAGTACTTGAGCGTCTCGGCGAGCCAGAAGCTCTCCATAGAGTCGTCGAGTCCCGGCCCGGCGCTGTCGGTGGAAGTCACGTCCTTCAGCGCGCTGTGACCGGCCTCGGTCCGCGACGCCCGCGCCACCGCCTCGAACATGTGCCAGCCCTTGTCTTGCCAGGCTGGGTCGCCTGTGATGCGGTACATGTACCAGACGGATTCGATTGCTTCGGGTCTGGGAAAAGGGGGTTGACAGTTAGTAGGTGTCGTGAGAGAAAGTGGGGGGCGGGGTTAGACAAGAGCGAGGGACATAGAGCAGATGAGCTTACCTAAGGAGGTAACGCTTGTCGTTCAGTACGACAAAACCGGACGGTATGTGGTTATTCTGAACGTGCTGTGAGACATACTCCTCGTGGGATATCGGTTTCTGCGGCTTGGGCGGCAGCACTGGTTTCTCCGCCGGGACCGCACGCTGAGACTCGCTCTGGTTCCCTTCCGTGTAGTCGGAACTGCCAAGCGATCCCTGCTGTTTGCTTTGGGGCGTTGACGTTGAGTTTTTCTGTCTTGGCTGGGGGAAAGAGCTTGACGTTTCATGTGCAGCAGTGCCCTTGGAACCCGTTTCCCCGATGTCTCGCTTTCTGATGTCCTCGCCTTCGGTGTGCCGTTGATCACGTTCGGCCGGCTTCGGCACAACAGCTTTCTTCTTGAGCTCTTCCGCTCGATGCTCCCACTCGGCCAGATCTGCGTGGTAGCGTTCCATGTCCCTGTCGTGCGAGGCCTTGTTCGGATCGAGAGCCTCATACCACGCGGTTTGGTTGTAGAGGCAGTCGTCTGGCGACACGCAGGGCATCGCTGTCGCATATTCGGGCATGATGCCGGTTGGCATGACTTCGTACGCCCACACGCAGCCCTCGGCGAGCTTCTTTCCAATCTCGACATCCTCCGGGCGGTCGAAGAGCTTGCCGCCCAGACCGAACATGCCACCTAAGAAGCAAGTCAGGTGGGTGACCTCGTAGTCATAGGCCAGCGTCCCAATAGTTCCGTCGCTGCTGGTCGCCTTGGCGGAGAAGAGAATGTCCGGATCGCCTTCAGCCATGGGGCGGTAGAGGAGATACTTCTTGACAGCGTCGGCGACTTTCTCGTGCATCGTGCGATACTTTGCCTCGAGGCCGCCGAGGAGAATATATTGCTTGGGAAAATACTCGTAGGCCGAATCCTGGCTACCGCCCATGCTGTACTTGCCCCACCCCCCGCCTCCAGTCAAACCTTGCGAGACGCACTCCCAGTTGGCGGGCAAACCCTTGGCAGTGAAGGGTGCCGGAGCGGCAGTCGGACGTCCGTCTCGCTTCCGCAGTCCGCGAGAGGACTCCGTATCATCACCGGAACCTGTGTTGGCAGCCGAGTCGCCTGCGTTGAGATCCACGCTCGAGTTGCTATAGATTCCGTATGCCTCCGCTGCACGCCGCAGCTCAGTGTCGGCCTTCTCTTGGCTCTGCGCAGCCTCGCTGCTGTTCTCGAGAGTGGAGGGCAGCGGCGCAGATCGGTTACACCCGGAGGCATCAAGCTGCTCAGGGAAGATACCCGGAATCGCCGTGCCGTTCTCGCGGTTCTGCAGATCCTCGAGTGCGTCAGTGATGCGGGCGACCGCGTCGTAATACTTGTCTTTACCGGTAAGCTGGGCTAGCCGGGTGAATTCCATGCTCAAGGTGCCCAGCTCGGCCACGCCGGCGCTGGTGGAAGCTCGACTTGGGTTGGCATTGTATTGGGGCTGCCAACTGTAGTAGAGGAGGGGCATGCGATTGGGCGTGTCGAAGATGCTCATGAGGATCTCGGCAAGCTCGACCGCCTTGTCGAGCAGCACGCCGTATTTGCTGTTCCCTCCCGCCACGTCGTAGGCGCCAAGCAGACCGCCGAGGTAGCGGATGGTGGTCTCAAAGACGGGAATCTGATCTCGATGCGGGGTCGTGGTGAAGTCAATCTCTTTGACAACCTCGACAGCCTCCTCAAACTCTGCCTTCAAGTCCATGATCCAGAGCGTATCCAAGGAGTCGACCAGCGTCGCGGCCCAACCACAAAACGGATCCTTGTACTTCTTGCCGACGGGGGTGAGCTCGTCGTGGGTCCAGGCATACTTCTTGTAGCCCGACCACGCGTGCTGCGCTTCCTTCTTGACCTTGGCCAGCCGCCTCTCCCGCTCCTCCTTAGCGGCCGGCAACTCCTCGCCAAAGGCGAACTGAACCGAGGGCATGGACTTGGGCTTGCCTGTGGGCAGCAAGATGAGTGATTCCTCGGGCACGGGAAACCACTCGGTGGGCTTCTGCCAGTGCACGGTTGTGGGCGTGGCGACGTCGTCGTCTTGGTACCTGGCAGGGGGGTCCGCAAAGTGTATGCCCGCACTCCCATCTTGTTTGCCAAAGTCATGGTGGTTCGAGGGCGACTGCCGGTCGGGAACGGAGGGGGACTTGGTGGGCAGGCTGTAGCCCCCTTTGACACCGTCACTCGTGTGCAACTCGGGTAGTTTGAGACCCAGAGCTTCCCGAGTCGGTTCAGGCTGGCTATCGGCAGTACTTAGCGACGTCGGCGGTGACGGTGGGGCCGCGGCGAGAGCCGTCGTGGGCGTCGTGGGCGCAGGGCGGTGCGGTGGCTTCTGTGGCCTTGTGTCGCCATGGCGCTCGGGTTTAGGCTGCTGGTCGAGGTCGTGGTCGTGGTCGTGGTCGTGCCCGGGCTGCTGGTCGCGAAGTGGTGGTGGCTTGGCGTTCCAGATCTCGGGTGCGTGGTTCCATCGCGAGGAGCTGCTCTTCGAGACGTGGTAGAGCAGCACGGTAATGACGAAGGCGCAGACCAACAGCACACGGTACCTCCTTAAACGGAGCATGGTGACGGTGGCTGGCTAGCGAGGTCCGAGGGCCGGGGCGCCCTGATGGCGATCAGGGCGCGGGGGGACACAGAGAGACAGGCAGTGCAACGCAGGTTGCTGTGATCTTGATAGGATATCAACCCAGGAGCGGCATGGCTGGGTAGCGTTATCGGCGGTTCGTGTAGCAGCGGCGAGCTTTTCAGCGTAGGTCGTGGGTGGGCGCAGTCCGGGAGGCCAGAAGGATGAACGTAGTATTGATGACAGAAACAATATGCCGTACATTGAGAGCAATCAAGAAGAGTACGGACACCCGGTCTGAAGGCGAGATAAACACCACAGCGATGGGCAAGCCATCATCCTGGGCGCAACTGTGTCCTGCGGAGGAGGAGGCGCGCGGCGCGGAGCTCGGCACCGTATCCGTAGCGTACACTACCTATGGAAAGCGGCTGGAGGGAAGGGATGCGTGCCAAGAGACACCAAGACATGCTGTCCCACATCCCATTTCCTAGAAAGTTACCGTTAGTGGTGGTCTCGTGTCTTGGCACCAACTGCACCGAGCCAAGAGCAAGTGCAGGGGTGGCGGTGATGAACGTTCAAGATGGGGAGATGTAAAAAAGACCGGGAAGCAGTAGGCGATTGCCTGCCTACCTTAAGGTAGGTAATTGTTCAGGAACGGGGCTGCTGCTGGAACATGTAGTACCTACACCGGATAGAGCAGCCGCGACTGGGTTGCACATGGCCCAGAACGGACCTGCCTCCTTCTAGTGTACTGTGTACCTACCTAGGGAAGTGTAGATGTACAGATTACTAGTATGTGGCGCGAACTCTCAATAAACGGCGGTGGCCTCGACCCTTTTACCCGCCCCAGATTTCCCCGATGCGACGACCCTGCAGACGCTTGCCCGGATCGAAGCAGCGAGCTAACCACCTTCGATGTACAGATAACGTTACTATTACCGAGATCGGCTGTACGACAGCTGGAGAGATCTCCGCCGTCCCTGCCCGCGTGGTTGCGGGGCAGTTACGCTGTATGCAAGAAGTTCCGTGTCCTGCAGGTACTCACAAAATCCCGATGGGTTGGTCACGAACCATAAAGCTTCGGTGTCGAGGTGAAGGCTCACTCACGGTTGGGCGCCTCCCGTCCGTCGCACAATTTCATAGCAACCAAAAATGCTGGCAATTTTTGACGAGCTGCCCGGGACCTGGCGAGGGTACCGACCGTACCGCTAAGTGGTGCCGTGCCGGGTCTCCATCACCGGGGGTTGCATTCCGCGGATCAGGGGGTCAAGCTGCCCGCAGCGGCTGAACAGGGAGGCTTGCTCCCGTGGCAGGCTGCCCCTGTCGACGGTGAGTGGCCAGGAAAACCCCCCTCCCTGACACGCCTGTGCTTGTGGTCAGTGTACTAGTACACCGTGCATGCAACGACTTGTCGACTCTGCAACGACCGCGGCTGACAGCGCTTCGGTGTTTCGGTGTTCAAGCCAACCATCAGTTCTTGAATTGGAGCACGCAAGATGGCCTGGCCCCTATCCAGATACTTGTTAGGCGGGTCCAACAAACACCGTGTACAGTGGTGTTTAGCAGAGGTCGGCACCAACAACAGACAGCCCTGCACAAAATGCTCTGAAACCATAAGAAGCCACCCTTCCTTCAGGAACAAACACTCATTCATCCCACGCCAGCGCCAGCGCCCCCGGCCCCCATCATCTCTGTCGTCTCCACGCCTCATCACGCTCGATTCCCAAAGGTGCCCCGGATTTTCGCGTGGAGGTCCGTGTCCAGAAAGCTGTAGTTGGGGTCAAGCTCGCAAAACGGATGTTGCGAGAGGAGCACGTCGGCCGTGGGTCGATCGGTCGGGTCTCTACAGAATGGTCACCACGATGTCAGCCCGGCCGCCCTCTTCTAACGAAGCGAGTGAAGGGAAGGAGATGGGGGGGCGGGGGGGGGCGTGTAAGGTAAGAAAAAGAAAGAACAATACAACATACACAGTAAAGCAGTCCAGCATGAACGCAATCGCGATCGGGCTGATCTCCTCGCGAACGTCGTCCGGGATTGGCGGCGTCTCGCCGTTGGCAATCTTGTAGATGGCCCCAACAGCCTCCTCCTTGCTCCATGGGCGGCGCCCGCAAAACATCTCAAGCACGACGCAGCCCAGCGACCAGATGTCCACTTTGGCGCTGTACCCCTCCCCTTGAGAACGGATCACCTCGGGCGCCATCCAGAAGACGGACCCCTGCATCGAGTTGGTCTTATCGTTGCCGTAGATGTTGTCCGTCTTCTTACTGATGCCGAAGTCGCTAATCTTGCACGTGCCATCTAAGTCGAGCAGGATGTTGTCCGCCTTGAGGTCGCGGTGCAGGATGCCCTCGCGGTGCAGGTAGGCCAGCCCGGACAGCGTCTGCCGCGTGAGCGACGCGACGACGGGCTCCTCGAACTTGCCGTGCTTGCGCAGGCACGAGCCGATGGAGCCACCGGAGATGTACTCGAGGAAGATGGAGATGCTCGTCTCTTTGCGCTCGCAGCCAAGGTACTGTACGATGTTGACGTGATCGAGGTGCTGCATCGTGTCGATCTCCTGGTCAAGGGCGGCCACCAGCTCCTGCATCTTCTTGCGGTCGCCCTGCGCCGCCTTGGGGTTGACCTCGACCTCCTTGACCGCCAGGAACTCGCCCGTCGTCGCGTTCATGCCCAGGTACACGCGCCCAAACGTGCCCTTGCCGATCAGCTGGCCCTTGAACCAGCGGAACGTCGTCTGCCGCTTGGGGATGTTGTCGCGCCGGCCCGGCATCGCCAGGCTGTCCGGCGGCATTGTGGTGCCCAGCCCACCGCCACCCATAGCCAAGTGGAGCGAGCCGCGCTGCGGCCGGATCTGCACGATGTTGGCGTTGAACATCTTGGTGCTCTTGCGCCGCATCAGGTTGGTGTTCTTGTCCGCGCCGGCGGCCGCACCCGCGCTCTGGGCCTGCAGCTGGCCAGACGTCCGCGTGTACCGCTTATTCGCCTCGTGCGCGCCCCGCGCGACCTCTCGGATCGACTTCATGCGGCCCAAACCGCCGCCCGACCGGCGCACACTGCGGCGCGCCAGCGTCTGCATCGACACGGGCCGTGAATCGAGCGCCTTAAGAGTCGACTCGTCGGAACCCAGGGTATCGTACTCGTTGTACAGAGACGAGTTTCTGCCGTGGCTGGACGACAGCCCAGGGGGCAGCGACGGCATCGGTGGTAGACCGGCCGCGGCAGCAGCAGCTTTGGCAGGGCTCTGGTCTGCTTGGCTCTCGTCTCCCTCGGCGATAGGCGAGGGAGGGCCGTCCGGATCCTCGCCTTCCTCGAGCACGGGCTGGTCGACGTCCACGTTCGGGAAGAAATCCTCAAGATTGTTGATGAGTTCGTCGGTAGGCGGGCGGTTGGCCCAAACGTCCTTCTCAATGAACGACTTGCGCCTGCTAAGCTTGCTGTCGCGGTCTTCAGAGTCCCAGCCCTCGGAACCGGGCGTCCCGGGCGTGCGCCGGTGCGAGGAGGGCCCGCTCGCGGCGTCATCGTCATCCGCGGCAGGAGTCTTGCCATCGGCACTCGAGTGCGGGGACTTGAATGCGACCGAACGTGTTTTCCTAGAGCGCTCCGTGTTGACCCGCAAGCTCGGACGCTTGCCGGTGCCGTCGAACTCACCGCCGTCGGCCTGTTTCGACGTCTTCTTGACGGCGGCGCCACCACGAGCGGAGATGGGGACTGCGAACAAGCCGTCGTCCGAATCACCGCCCGAGTCATCGTCGCCGTTGTCGTCGGTGGGCTTCTTGTTGCTGATGGCGGTTGAAGCCTGCGAGAACCGGACGTCGTTGTCCTGAAAATCGGTATCGGGACCGTGCGACTTGCGCTTATTGTGGCCGGCCGTTGGCGGAAACGTGTGGCTCGGCCGGCGGGAGCTCGGGCTGACACCTCCTGGTGAGGGGGCGCGTGCTGCACGAGTAATCTTAGTGTCTGTTCCAAGTTGGGACCGGTCGGGACTGGGGCCCGCTCCGGTGAGCCCGCGATCGCCACGGCCGGGAGTCCCGCCCGGCGAGTAGTCCGGGACGAGGAACGGCACATTCTTGGAGCTCCACGTGGTGGAGCCCGGCGAGCCCGCGACGGGGCCGGCCCTCGGGCTGGACCCGCCGGAGCCGGAGCGCGCCCGCTGCCCAAAATCGACAGTGGACATGGCTCCCTTACCTCTATCATTGACTTCGTTGTTCGTCACCGGCATCGACGAGACCCGGTGAGGGGAGAGGCCTCTGCGACCGCTCGCGGCGGGGTGCCCGATGCCAGCCATGCCGGCTGCTATGCCCACTAGCAACCCATGGATACTGCCCTCTGGAGTCGGCATGCCCAGCCCTGCCCGTCTCCTCTGTTTCTCAAGCATGGCATCCTCGCGCAGGTCAGATGACGTGCGTTTCGAACGACCCCCGTCCGCGCTACCTTGCGACAAACGTGCCGCATGCTTCTTGCTCAGCGAGTTCGCCTTGAGCAGGGTAGCTGAAGGGTCTCCCGGCGGGGCGGGCGCCTTTCGCTGCGGGAGCAGGTTTTCGATCTTCCGGTCCTCGTAGGGCGAAAGCCTGGGCTGGTCAAAGTCCACGTTGCGACCCACAATACCGAACGAGCCGCCGTCGGTCGCCGGGCTGCCCTCCTTGGCCTCGGCCGCCTGCTTGCGCTTTGCTAGGTACTCCTGTTGCTTGCGAAGCTGCTCCGTTCTGTACTGGATGGCTTCTGCTGTCAACATCTTCTCGTCTCGTTCCCTGCCGGTTGTCAGAGTGTTTTGCCGAGATGTAGGTGGTGACGAGCTGGACCGCAGGCGTCCGTTAAGTTTAGCATAGGCTTCCTCATCCAGAGGCACAGAGAGATGGCCGGACGAGGACGCCTGTCCTCCAGGTGGGCGGCCTTGTGCTGACCCGCCCGGGCGGACAAACAGCTTCAGCGACCCAACCGCGTCTCCCAGGTGATTCTTGGCTATTAATAGCTTCGAGTCATCGAGCGCTTCTTCATCGTGCTCAAACTTTCCCAACTCTGTCACGTATATTTGGCCGCCCTCGCCGTCCGGGATACCAAGATTGATGCAGACCAGCTGCCGCATTTCCAGTGACGTCGCAGCGTCCGTGACATCCACCATCCGATAGTTCCAGCCATCGACGGTAGCAAGGATGAAGACGCGCCCGCTGCTGGCGCGTTTCGAACCCGGCCGTTCGAGCGGGGTCTCGCTCCCGTTTGTGTGACGGCTTCCCGGCAGGGGCATCTTCGTCAAGAGTCCCGGGCTTGTCGGCGAGTCTTGATCCTCGGCTCTCTTCTTGCTCCTGAGAAAAGAGAGGAACGAAGTTGAGCCCTTGGCGCTACCCGGCGGATCTATCCCTACGCTTCTATCCCCGGGATCCTGCGACGAGGGGCGGCCGCCGTCCTGGCCGTTACGTCGACCGATCGTCTCGGGGCCGCGAGCCCCGTTCACCACATCGGCAATGCTCATGCTGGTCTTAAACATGGCGGCGGCGTCGGGCGGGACGTCAGAACCGTAGATGGCGGCGTTGGACGATGCCGAGTCAGTGCTGTTGCGGGAGCGGTGGCCGAACCTGCTCGTGTGGGGCGACGCCGACACGTTGCCTACGGTCGAAGACGGGGTGAAGAGGGCGGACGGAGGGACGGGGCTCCCGTTCGGGCTGTCCCTTCCCCGCGGGGTCGAGCCGCGGAACGAGGCTGCCTCGCCGGATTCGCTGACGCTCGGGCTGCGGCGACGGGCAATCTCAGTATCGATGTTCTTCATCATGCTCCGGTGATTTGGGTGATTTGACTCGGAACTCATCGTGTTGTTGCTCAGCGTGGGCAGAGTGGTCACCCTCGACTGGGACACCCGCCTTTCGCTAAAACCCGGGCCCGGTGGTTTGATGGGCGTGCTGGGGGACTCTGCCAAGTCCATCCCAGCACTCGGCGGGGCGACCGTAGTGGCGGATTCTTTGCGGCCATGGCCGGCGGAGACCTTGGCCGGGTCGACCGGCTTCGCAGTGACGATGCCCCGGATCAGCCTGCGCATCCTCTTGGCCTCCTCTCGCTCCCTGGGGAGATCAAACACCGAGTCGTTCTTGCCGCACTCCCGCGCCAGCTGCGGATAGACCAGCTGATGCATCATGCCGAAATTCCCGCGGCCGCCGTGGCTGCTTCCGAGCTCGAGGAAGGGCGCGCCGCAGATGCTTAGCGTCCTGAAGGCGTCCTGCCACTCGCGGGAGAAGCTGTGGGCTTGAAGCCACGCCAGGACCTTGTCCAGCGGCCAGTGCGCCGCGAGCTCGGGCGGCAGCGAGGAGGAAGACATGGTGCTGGCGGTGGTAGCGGTGGACAGGCCCCTCTGGCCCATGGCACCACCGTAGAGCCGATCGCGGCCTGACGCCTCGTCCAGCGGTGTGGCAGCGGCGGAGTCGGCGCCGACGGTGCCCCAGCCATGGCCAATGTCATCGGCAAAACCGAGCCCCGGAATGCCCACTCCCTCGCCGTAGGTATCGCCTTGGGGGATGTATGTGGCGCTCATCTGCTCGCTCGGCGGCGGAGGCGGCGGCATGGGCAGCGTGGCCGGGCCGGAGACGGCGGCAGCATTGGCGGCAGCAAGGGCCTGGGCGTGGAGCTTGGGGTTGTAGGCCTGCAACACCGGGGCGCCAGCGCCGCCCGGCGGGGGCGGGGGGATGTTGAAGGTGGTGCGGCCGTCGTAGGCCCTGCCCCAGGCGCCCTGCCACGGTGCGCTGCCCAAGGCGCTGGGCGGGCCCATGGTGTTCGAACCGAAGGGGGCATTTGGCGGCGGGCCCGGCGGTGGAGGGAGCAAGACGTTGCCGGGTGCCGGGGCGCTTGGGTACCTCGGCGGCGGCGGGGGGATGGCCATCAAGCTGCCCATGCCGACGGAGGGCGGCGGCGACATGGGCGGTGGCGGTGGCGGCACCTGGAAGGGCCGGGTCGCATCTCGCTGCCCGTTCTGATACATGGCGGGCAGCTAGAGGTGAGCCGGCCGGGAGAGAGTCGGGGAAGTCGGAGAACGGGTTGCTGATCGGTGGTTCGGGAGATCGGCACGAGGTGGGGATGTTGTGAGACCTTGAACGGCAGGCGGTGCGAGTTGGGCAGCGGGCGGCCGGGGAACACACGAGCAGTTCGTGGGGGGGGGGGAAGAGTCGAGGCTGGGTCAATCGGCACCGGACCCGGGCAACGTAAGGTCGCCTGTGGTGTATGTCGAGGCGACTGCCGATGCGGGGAGCTGGGGGTTTGGGCCCGATCGACGTTGATTGACCGCGGCGAAGTCTGTCTGGAAAGCCTGTCTTGTCGTGGGTTGCGCTGTCACGGGCTGGCCCCGTTCCACGCCCCTTCTGCGGTACAGACAGCCGACGTGGACCAGCTTCGTGACTGAACGGTAAGGAGCGTTGCGGTACTGGACCGAGGTATAAGATAACGTGAAGGCAAAGGCGCACACAGTTCACAGAAGTACTCGGTACCGAGCCCTCGCATCAGATGTTGCGCGCAAAAGCACCCTGGAAGCGAAGTCGCTAGCTGCCGCGCATGTTTTTGGATGGACCGCCGCCAAGGGTCGCAACACTGTGTGTGCAGCTGGTGCAGCTGGCTTGTGGGTGTCGGAAGAGGGATGGAAGTTGTGTTTGGCTGCGTCTGTGTCGAGGCTGTGAGTTCGTCCAGGGTCTGGGTGGGTTCCATAACCCACTCCACTGAGCGCCCCGCCCAGCGGCAGCGCTCAGGCGGCTCGGGTTCGTTGGATGCCGCTGGCTGAGGGTCACTGGGGGTGTGCTGGGGTGTGGCAACCTGCAGCGTTTCTGCAATCCCGCGGAAATCTGGCCAATAAACGGACGCTGGGGCAGGAGCTTTGGCGCAGCCCGGCGTGGCAGGTGGGGCGCTTCGTCTTGGCGGTGCCGCCCGTCATATCCACGAATCCTTCGATCCACCTTCGACCACCAGCACACGACTGCAGCCTTCAGACCTTCAGCGTCAGTCAGAATCCTGATTAAATGCCGATAGGTAATTATCGAAGTTAGCACTGGGCGGCCGTACCTAGGCTCCGTCAAACTTCGGCACAGTTTTTGTCGAGACACAGATTGAATTCCTGGTGAGTGGTCAAGGAAGGTAGATAAATACAATAAAGCACCTTGCACCTGATGGTCAGGATAACAGGAACACCAAGGCACTCGGTCTTTCCTTTAGGTACCAAGTCGTTTCCCTATGTGTATATAGAGGTATATACTTGATCTCCATAAGTAGTAAGTAGGCTTCAGTTCGATCGCCCGCCTTTTTATCCCAGTGTTTTTCAAGAGGACTAGATAGAAATCGCCTGGCCAGCTTGACGTACTGTGCAACGCCTCTAGTCGTGTGATTCTGACCACTCAAGTACCACCAACACCTGGTTCCTGCAGCGCCTCCGCCTACGGTGACACAGAACAGGACTGCGAGGGTTCGTTCAACAGCCTCGCCCGTGTGGCTCGATGTACGGATAGAACTCAGCATTACACAGTACTCGCACAATGAATTCTGCGCGGCAACCTTTCCATCAAGGCTGACCGGCTCCTGCACGGGATCACATTTCAAAGACGTCACAGTCAGACAGAATCAGTAGCACAGCTTCCGCTAGAAACCAGACCTTAACTCCTCGTCCTGACTACCGGAATATCGTGCGAAAACACTGAGCGCCAATACACCACAAGACAAATCGCTATGTAATAGACAACCAACCAAAAAAAGAGAAAACAAAAAAGAAAGAAAAGAAAAACATGCCGCTCTCTACGCCATTCGTTTGCGCTTCTCGAAATTAGTCCCTCAAACCCTAATCAAGCAGAAAATACGGTCACATAAGGCTGCAGTTGCTCCACGCTCCCTGGTTACATTGCTCATAATAACCGCCTTCCTCAGCCGCGGCGACGGCGATAGTCTGCTTCCTCACGATGCCCGACACGCGTAGGGTCTGTTCGCCGGCGCCGTGCCACCAGCGCAGCCGCTGCACGAGCGCCGTCTCGTCGTCGTCGCTGCTGATCTCCCACTTGCCCGAGCTGACGTCGACCGCGCACGCGTCCTTGGGGAAGTGGTACTCGGGCAGGAACACCACCGTCGGCGCCGCGTCCGGGCCGGCGCCAACCGCCTGGGAAGCCTGCACCATCAGCGTGAAGACGCACTGGCGCAGGTCGAAACCGTAGTGTTTGATGGCGCCCGCGACCGCGATGGGCGCGGGCCGCACGTACGCATCAGCCGCGCGGTAGCCGGGGGCGGCGGTCAGGTCCGGCTGGCGGGAGGTGGCCATGGACGAGATGGATGGGTTCGTGAGGGAGCGCTTGAGATTGGCCGGCGTGACGCTCTCGTCGTCGTCCAGCACTTTCCTC
The DNA here is from genome assembly GCA_023628555.1 of Chaetomiaceae sp. R4402. NCBI lineage: Eukaryota > Fungi > Ascomycota > Sordariomycetes > Sordariales > Chaetomiaceae > Chaetomiaceae sp. R4402. Next base: position 815,289 of record JAMAKO010000004.1, read on the forward strand.
GGCACGGCGGCGCGCAGGTTTGACGTCGACGACGAGCCGTCGGCGCCGGGGCTCCTAGGGCGCGCCGACGATGGCAGCAGCCGGTCGTTGAGGGAGAAGATAGAGAGGTCCTCGCCGTTCCACTGGTCGCCCCGTTCGTGATCGTTCGTGGCCATGTACAGCCACAGCGTGTAGCCCTCCAGCCCGGCAGCCTCCACCCCGTAGTGGTTGGCGTCCATAGCAGCCACCTGATTCGAGTAGTCGCCCGTCCGGTAGGCATGCTTATCGTCCATGTCGTACGGGATGCCGAACTCGGTCATCACGCACGGGTGATTCCCGATCCGGTCCAGGCCCTCTTTCCTCATGGCCGCGTGCTGGTCCCGGAAGCAGTTGCGGATGGCCGTCTCGCCCAACTTGATGGCGAACGCCGGGTGCCAGTACCGCCCGCGGAGCACGCCAATTACGTCGACGTTCCAGGTCCGGTTCCATTTCTTGGTCATCAGCGTGATGCCGTCATACCAGTGTGGGGCATAAACCAGCCGAGCATCGTCGCCGTCAAGTGTGCCCTTGATCAGCGGCGGAAGCTCATTGGTAGGCCCCTGCAGTAGGATGATGGCGTCTTTGTGATGAGCACGAACCGTGTCTCGATATTTTCGGTAGAAGCCCATGAAGTACGTGTTAGTGAAGTTAGGGTAGTCGATGACGTCGCCAGTATCCGGGTGCTGCTTGAAATAGTCCTTCTTGAGCAGCGTGTCCGTCGAAGGGTCCCACACCCCGTGCTGCGCCCACAGACACTCCCCGAGTTTCCACCCGGGATCCCGCTTGTAGCCATACCGCGACTCGTCATACCCGGCCGGCAGCCAGGCGCTCTCGCCATGGGGGTCGATCAGCTTCGTCCCGACCTTAAACGGGCCGAGCCCGCCCATGTCCCACGTCTCAACTTCAACGGCTCGGCCGGAGCCCGTCAGCATAGTCTGCCATATCGTCGGACAGGTCCCTTTCTTCAGAACCTGCTCTTTTGGGATGACGCCAATGTCCTCGTAGCCAATCATGCCCTTGTTGGGTTCGTTCATGCTCTCCCAGCCAAACACGACGTCGTTCTCAATGTCCCCGGCTTCATGAATGCGCCTCGCGAGATGGGCGCAGGCCTTGAGGAAGTGACCCTGCAGGTAGTCTTGGATGTTCATCCCGTCCAGGATGCACTTCGGCGCAAAATCCCTGCCGGCGAAGAACAGAGTAAACATGGTGGCGGCAGCGAGACGGTAGTAGTTGGTAGACCAGATCATTTTGGGGAACTTGTCGGGCTCTGGGTATGTGTTGTGGACAACGGCAGCCTCGGTGGCGGCGAAGGCCTGCGGGTTGAGGCCGGCGGCGTAGAGCGTCCACATGGGAGCGCCTGACCCTCCCGAAAATCGTGACCACTGTAGCAGTCATGAAGGGTCAGCGAGTCTCAAGCCCTAGTGCTTGTGGGCGCATCGAGCAGCAAAGACCGCGTACCACATCCTGGTGGGGGTCCATGAAGACGTAGAAGCCGTAACTCCGGGCGACGCGCAGCACCTCGATCGTCTCGTCTATCCAGCCCTCGTCGTAAAGACCCGGGCCGGCGGCCTCGATAGCCTCCCACGTGAAGACATAGCGGATAGTGTTGTAGCCGCAGCGCTTGAGGCGAGAGAAGTGGAGGGGCGCCTCGTCCCTGGGGAAGGGCCGGCCAACGAAGCTGACGCGGTCGCCTTCGAAGAAGTCGTCGGCAACGTGTGACGGCTGATCGGGCTTGCTGGGGAACTTGGCGTCGCCGGCGACATTGATGCCGCGCAGGACGATCTGCCTGCCGTGCCCGTCGCAGAACCTGCCGTCTTCGATGGTGAGACGGAGGCCGGGCATCGTGCTGCCGCGTGCCAGACGGGGTTCGTTCCTTGTGCAATCAATCGACGGGAGGCGACGTGGGACGATGACTTGCAACAGAGGACCTTACGCGTACACAACGATACTGGAGTGTACTGTGTAAGGTAAGTCAGGTCGCTGCGGATGTCGCCAAGGTGGAAGCGGAAAGTTGGCACACAGGGCCCTGCCAGCTGCCACAAGGCGCGACACAGCAAGGGACCGCCCAATGACGCTGGGTGACAGGGGCTCGCAACAGCGGAGCAGGTACGAGTACGGAGTACGCATACGTATCCGTACCTGACCAGGGTCCTGGGGTCGACCGCAGCCTTGGCACGACCACTTTACGCGAGACGCGCTGCGGCTGCCTTTTGGCGCGTCTCGCAAACCCCAGAAATTCAACACAGGAGGGCCTCGAACCCACCACGCCGTGCACGCAATCTACGTTAAGCTGTTCACGCCGCGTATATACCACACTTGGACGATCAATTCCAAGTGCTCAGATCAGCAGTACCAATGCCGCATTTCGACCCTGCTGTCGCCGCCGCGTCCCACAGCAATCCCGACTCGCCGGTTCAGATGGAGGTTGACCCCGCAGCCGCGGCGGCTCCCTCAGGCCCCGCGGACGATGAGGACTTTGTCATGGTCGAGGCCGGAGACCTCCAAGGCGTCTCAGAAAACCCTGAGCCAGTACCTGAACCCCCTTCGGCGCAGGCACTTGCACAGGAGGCGGATGAGGACGGGGTTGAGATTAAGAAGGAGCAGAGGCCAGACATTAAGCTCGAGGACCTGTTCGCCGGGATGGACTCGGACGACGACGAATTTCCGAGTTCCAGCAATTCTGTGAAAGAGGAACAACAAACGTAAGCATTCGTCCCGAGGTACCCGCCGTAGCCTCACTATTGACGCTTGCCTCGGACCACAGACATGACGCCGCCGCCGACGACGACGCTGCCTTCACACTCCTGCGCACGTACTACCAGCGCTTCTTCCCTTGGCGGTATATGTTTCAGTGGCTTAACCACAGCCCGGTGCCGACAAACGACTTCAAGCACCGCGAGTTCAGCTTGTGGCTGCACAACGACGCCGTCATGCGCTACCAGTCCTACACCACCTCGGATCTGTCAGCGCACCTCCCTCACCCGCCGTCACCACTGCCCGTGCTAATTTCTTAACGGCAGATTTCGAAAGGATGTATTGCGCCTCATGCCGAGGCGTATCGAGATTGGCCCCGTTTACACAGCGGACCCGCGCGACCGCAAGACCTTCCGGAATTCCACCGCATTTCAGCCCTTGGCAAAGGAGCTATGCTTCGATATCGACTTGACAGATTACGACGACATTCGAACGTGCTGCGACAAGGCCAACATCTGCAACAAGTGCTGGAAGTTCACCACAATGGCCATCAAGGTACTCGAGGCGGCGTTGCAGGAGGACTTTGGCTTTCATCATATCCTGTGGGTGTATTCCGGCCGTCGCGGTATTCACGCCTGGGTTTGCGACAAAAGGGCCAGAGCTCTGGATGATCAACAGAGGAAAGCGATCACAGGCTACTTTGACGTCGTGAGCGGCGGCAAGCAAGGCGGCAAGAAGGTTAATATCCGTCGGCCGCTGCACCCGCATCTCGCGTGAGTCTTCCCCGCTGTTTAGGTCCCTCCGTCAACGCACTATCAGTACTCTGACATCCCCGCAGCCGAAGCCTGGACCTGCTCAAGGACCACTTTCAAGACGACGTCCTCGCGCTGCAAGACCCCTGGCAGACCCCCGAAAAAGCCGACGCCCTGCTCCAGCAAATTCCCGATGCGCAGCTGCGCGACGCGCTCCGCGCCAAATGGGCCGCCTCCCCCGGCCGCCCCTCGGCTGCCAAGTGGGCCGACATCGACGCGCTGGCGCAGTCGGGCGCGGCCTCGGCGGCGCTCGACCCGCGCGACCTGCTCGACGCCAAGCAGGACGTCGTGCTGGAGCACACGTACCCGCGCCTCGACACGCACGTCACCCAAAAGCTGAACCACCTGCTCAAGAGCCCCTTCGTCATCCACCCGGGCACGGGCCGCATCTGCGTGCCCATCGACCGCGGCCGCCTCGACGAGTTCGACCCGCTCGCCGTGCCGACGCTGCCGGCGCTCGTCCGGGAGATGGACGCGTGGACTGCTGCCGCGCAGAACGGTGGTGAGGCGGATGCATCCCAGGATGGCGGCAGCCAGGAGGTGAAACCGCTTGTGCAGGACTGGGAGAAGACAAGCCTGAAGCCATACATTGAGTATTTCCGGTCGTTTGTGACGGCGCTCATGAGGGATGAGAGGGACGCGGCGGTCAAGAGAGAGCGCGACGAGGATGAGCCCGAGGTCAAGGTGGAATCATTGGATTTCTAGATGTCGTCAAGGCGAGTATCTATTCGGCTATACTGTGGACGTCTGGACGCGAGGACCCCTCCGCAAGATACTCCTTTCGGTGAAACAGCATCTCGGTTCGATGAGCGGCCTGTAACATTCCGGATTGTGGTTAGAGGTGATCTTTCTTTCGTCCTTATCAGGGTGTCCGCAGCGATCCGCTCTCCCTTTAGCCAGCTCCGCAACGGAATACTCAGCCGCCCGCAGGGTGCGTTAATGGGATACTTCGGGCTCGGCAACATGTTCTGGTGCAACCGATGCTGTCTTCTCTTCTGATTCTTCTGACGGCGTCTGACCCTCCGACGCAGCGTCGTCCTCTCCGCCGTCCCCATCGTCTGCCGCGGCCTCGGCTTCTTCGCCCTTCAGGGTCCCACCCTTCCGTCTCGGAATCACATCCATGAAGGCCTCCCCCCAGTCTCCGCACTCCAGCCACCTGGCCATGATTTCCACCACCTGATTTGTGGTCAAGACGAAGCGGCTCTGCATCGCCATGTACTCCCCGATCGGCAGCTTGGCCGTCCGCACTTTGTACTCTCTCGCTCGCTTGTAGCAGAGCCCCTTTTCCCTGTTCCGGTCGACGAGCCCGCCGATGATGTAGCTGGTGTTGGCTTCCAGTCTGTCAAGAGTGTATGGTGATTCGGAAGTAAGGTAAACGATGGTCTGGTCGACGTCCTCGCCCTCGGGTTCGGCATCCACGCATGGGGCTGTCCTCCCGTTGTCGGCACTTGAGGGCTCTTTCTGACCGCTCTCGCTCGGCTTGATCACGTCAATGACTTCGCCCCCGTCGGGACCCGCCATCTGTTCGTGGGCGAGCTTCGCCGCCTCGCGAAAGTCGCCCCCGTGGAATCCGACGTTCTTCCAGTTGCGGTGCGCATTCTTCAGGACTGTCTCGAACCGCTCCTTGAGCTTCCCCTTCCACGAGCTGAAGTGCAAGCCGGCGTGGTACCGAGCCTTGCGATTCATGGCGTACGACCGCACGATTTGGCTCGACAGCGACACGATCTCCTGCTCGCGCATGTACTGCTCAAAGTCGCAGTCGATGATGAAGGCAATTGGCACGGGCCGGTGCTTCCAAGGCCCCTTTTGCTGCAGTACCGTCGCTGGGTCGATGCCGGCGGCCTCGGCCTCGGCAATCCTGGCTTCCTTCTCGGCGCGCTTCCGGGCCTGGCGCTCATGACGCTTGTCCTTGCGCTTCACTCGGCGGTCCTCCTTGAACTCGGCCCACTGCTGCTGCCGCCTCAGGCGCTTGAGCTGGTTCTTCGAGAGCGGCTTGTTCGCCGGGTCTTCCTCCGCGGCCGCATCGGTATTCGCCTCTTCCTCGTTATTTGGCGAAGGCGAGTTCTTCTTTGCGAATCTCTCGAGCTCTGCCTCAGCCTTTCGCTTGCCATTGGCCGCCATTGTGGTGCTGTCCTCAGCAGGAACTGGCAGATCCGCCATGTCGACAACGGCCGGGGCGTTTTGTGGTGTTTCGGCCGCCATAGTGTGACGATAGGGAGGGGTGGTCGGTAGGAAATCCGAAAATCCGAAGCTCGCCCTCTGGCAGCTCAAGCTGAATGATTTTGAAGGCCTGGGGCGGCAGGTTACCCCACTGAGCCCAGGCGGTGCGCATTCAAAGGCTCTGAGCTGGTACTTTGACTGTGCGCTGCTCCCTGAAGCAATACTAGCCAGCTTCGTGATGTAGCGTCGACCGCCACTCGCGTACATCTACGAAGCTAGCAAGATGTGCCGTGACTGTAATTTGTTGAGAAACAAATCACTCCATAATTATAAGTTGAGAATCGAAGTGGGTGGCTGCCCCTGCGTGAGCAGTCGCCCAGATTTAATAGGGACAGCGTCCGAGACCTGGAACAGACTGGTGCACAGTCAATTTATAGTTCCAAGGTACTGTGTAAATAACTGGTAACCCACTTTTGCCCCTGTCCCGGCCCCTCCTACAGACCCTTGCCAAGCGTCTCCACGACACGCCCAGACGCGTCTCCTTGGCGTCAACTTTAATTGAGTCGCGTCTCCTGGTGCACCATCACCATCCATTGAACACCCGTTCCGTTGCTCAAGAAGACACCATTTCGATCAAACGCCATCCTCACTCACGATCTTGCTTGCTGTGTGTGGAACATGCCACCCTAGGCTGCGCGTTTAGGCATCTCGTCAGTCATTCAGAAGCAACTGAGCAACAAGAAATTCGGCAATGTCTTCCCGGCCAGAACTGAAGGTTCGTCGGCCCTACCCGATTCTCCTAGCTGCATGAAGTTGTTGCCTGTCAGCTATGCACATCAAGAAATAGGTTCGCTAAGACGGAGTAACAGGTCGACGACGAACATGGATTCATCCGCTTCTTCAAGTCCCTCCCACCTGTTGACGGCGACGTCATCCGCATCTTCGACCGGGGCGATTGGTACACGGCACACGGCGACAACGCCAACTTCATTGCTCGAACAGTGCGCGTTGATTTCCCGTTCTATCTCTTCCTCCTCTCCCCCCCTTCGATAGACGTCTCTGACGCGAGGCAACAGGTCTACAAGACGACCTCGGTCGTGCGCCAGCTTGGGAAGAATGACCACACCGGCTTGCAGTCCGTCACCATGACCGTCACCGTCTTTCGCCAGTTCCTGCGCGAAGCCTTGTACAAGCTCGGCAAGCGCGTCGAGATCTACGCAAGCCCCAGCGGCCGCATGAACTGGAAAATTGTGAAGCAAGCTTCCCCGGGCAACCTGCAAGACGTCGAGGACGACCTGGGCAGCCTGGCCGAGGCAGCACCCGTTATCCTCGCTGTGAAGATCTCGGCCAAGGCGTCCGAGGCGAGGGCTCTGGGTGTGTGCTTTGCCGATGCGAGCGTCAGGGATCTCGGTGTCAGCGAGTTTCTCGACAACGATCTCTACTCCAACTTCGAAGCCCTGCTTATTCAACTGGGCGTCAAGGAGTGTCTCATCCAGGTGGAAAAAGCGGACAAGGAGAAAGATCCGGATCTTGCCAAGTTGAGACAGATCATTGACAACTGCGGCGTCGCCATTTCGGAGCGGCCGGTCGGGGACTTTGGCACCAAGGATATCGAGCAGGATCTCGCGCGGCTGCTGAAGGACGAGAGGTCTGCCACACTTTTGCCGCAGACCGATCTGAAACTTGCTATGGGCTCGGCAGCCGCCCTCATCAAGTACCTAGGCGTCCTCCACGACCCGTCTAACTTTGGCCAGTACCAGCTCTACCAGCACGACCTGGCTCAATTCATGAAACTCGACGCTGCGGCCCTCAAGGCGCTCAATCTGATGCCCGGCGCGAGAGACGGCGCCAAGACCATGAGCTTGTTCGGCCTCTTGAATCACTGCAAGACCCCGGTAGGCAGCAGGCTACTGGCGCAATGGCTGAAACAGCCATTGATGGACAAAGCGGAGATAGAGAAGCGCCAGCAACTCGTCGAGGCGTTTGCGAATGACACAGAGCTCCGCCAGACGATGCAGGAGGAACATCTGAGGTCCATCCCCGACCTCTACCGCCTGGCGAAGCGCTTCCAGCGCAACAAGGCCAACCTGGAGGACGTCGTCAGAGCATACCAAGTCATTATACGCCTACCGGGCTTCTTGGGTACACTGGAGGGCGTCATGGACGAGTCCTACCGGGATCCCTTGGACGAGGCCTACACTAACAAGCTCCGCGAGTTGTCTGACAGCCTGGCCAAGCTGCAGGAGATGGTCGAGACAACGGTTGACCTCGATGCGTTGGACAACCACGAATTCATCATTAAACCGGAGTTCGATGACAGCTTGCGCATCATTCGGAAGAAGCTTGACAGGCTGCGCTCCGACATGGACCGAGAATTCGCCGATGCGGCTAGCGACCTGTGTCAGGAGCGCGACAAGAAGATATTCCTCGAGAACCACAAGGTGCACGGTTGGTGCATGCGCCTGACCCGCACGGAAGCCGGCTGCATCCGGAACAAGTCGCGGTACCTCGAGTGCTCGACGCAGAAGAACGGCGTCTACTTCACGACCAAGACCCTCCAGGGGTATCGGCGCGAATTCGACCAGTTATCCCAGAACTACAACCGGACCCAGAGCGGCCTAGTCAACGAAGTCGTCGGCGTCGCCGCCTCGTACAGTCCTGTGCTCGAGCGCCTCGCCGGCGTGCTCGCCCATCTGGACGTGATTGTGTCCTTTGCGCACTGCTCCGTCCACGCGCCTATATCGTACGTCCGGCCCAAGATGCACCCGCGCGGGCAGGGCCGAACGATCCTTACCGAGGCCCGCCACCCGTGCCTGGAGATGCAGGACGACGTGCAGTTCATCACCAACGACGTGGAGCTGACGCGCGACAAGTCGTCCTTCCTGATCATCACGGGTCCCAACATGGGCGGCAAGTCGACCTACATCAGGCAGATTGGCGTGATCGCTTTGATGGCCCAGATCGGCTGCTTCGTGCCGTGCGCGGCGGCCGAGCTCACCATTTTCGACAGCATATTGGCGCGCGTCGGCGCCAGCGACAGCCAGCTCAAGGGCGTGTCGACTTTTATGGCCGAGATGCTCGAGACGGCCAACATCCTCAAGTCGGCTACGGCCGAGAGTCTCATCATCATCGACGAGCTCGGCCGCGGGACGTCCACCTACGACGGCTTTGGCCTCGCCTGGGCCATCTCGGAGCACATCGTCGCCGAGATCGGCTGCTTCGCACTGTTCGCCACTCACTTCCACGAGCTGACCGCCCTGGCCGACCAGCACCCGCAGGTGCGCAACCTGCACGTCACTGCCCACATCGGCGGTGCCACTTCGTCCGCCTCTGGTGGTGTCAAAGAGGCGCGGGAGGAGGAGGCTCGCCGCGAGGTCACCCTCCTGTACAAGGTCGAGCCAGGCGTCTGCGACCAGAGCTTTGGCATCCACGTCGCCGAGCTTGTGCGCTTCCCAGACAAGGTTGTGCGCATGGCCAAGCGGAAGGCGGACGAGCTCGAGGACTTCACGACATCCCACAGCACCGACGGCGGCCCGGCCGTGACTCCCACCACTGCCGGTGCCGGTGCCGGTGCGGCGGAATACAGCAAGCGGGACGTGGAGGAGGGCAGCGCGCTGCTCAAGGACGTGCTCGTGCGCTGGAAGGACGATGTCCGTGCTGGAGAGATGTCCAGGGAGGATATGGTTGCGCGGTTGAAGGAGCTGGTGGCTGCCGATGATAAGCTGCTGGCGAATCCCTTCTTTGAGAGCATCAAGGCGTTGTGATCACTGAATGATGCAAGCTCGCGGGAGGTGTGTGGGAGAGTTGTACGAAGTGTCAGTGGGTTGCGGGTTTGCCTGCTTACTTGCTTGTCTGCGTGATAAACTGGCTAGGTGACCTCTAATGTAGTAGTATTTCTGCTTTCCCTGCACGGCAAGACCAGGGCTCGGGGCGGACTTACAGATTTCGCAGTAGGCTGGCTGGAGAACATTCTTGCTGACGAGGGTGCATGCACATGTCTTTATTTTGAACGGAAAGGTCTCACTGGCGTTGGGATTAGGAGCGCACGGAATTAGTTTACTTATACCATCAGTAGCGGGTTTTGCTACCGTTGCCCTCTCTTCTCGTTGGTATCAATAAAGAAGATGCACGACCGGGTGGTCGAGGATCTCGAATCCAGCTTGACGCTCAACACCCGGCTGCGGGAGACCCTCAACATGCGCCTGGAGAAGTGGAGGAAGTTCCAGCGGTACATCTCGTCGCAGTCGCGCGCCAACTTCATCTACCTGCTCAGCGAGCGCGGCTTCCGCGGCCAGCTGCTGCTCGACCACGAGAAACGTGGGCTAGGTTCGGGCCGTTATCGGACAAATCGGTTTAGACTGGTGGTGAAGTTACGGCTGTACGTGACTTCCTAAACGTCAATCAAGTCACTAATCATGAAGGTGTGCGGCGTTACTGCTGTACTGTTTCGTTGCAGACATTTATTTAAGACTCAGCATCTGTCACGAAATGTCAATACAGCTTGAGCATGTCGGCCGATGGCGGGACATGTGGGATGACCTCAGCCTCTGCCGTCGTACAATGTATATCTTTACGCCTGAGCCACTTTGTAGGGTCATTCGATGAGGCGGGACGGACTCGATGGGGAAATGACTGGCTAGAACTACATTGCAGATAACCGAGGCCGTGCTGGCCCCTACCTGAAGAGTCCCCTCCTCCCAGACTAAGACCAAGAGTGCACTTCCCAGTGTTCCAGGAAGTCGTCCGTGTATCCATAACCTGGCCGTGGCCAAGTATCCTACAAAACAGAGAACCGGCCCGGAGCGAACCTGATATGGAAACAGACTCAACAGCCCTCCTGAGCCTGAGCACACGGCTCGGCACCGCGCCAATCGATGTCAGGTTATCCCTTCGTCCATGTGACTACTACCCAGAGACTCATCAGCGAGCGGGCGGTTTCTGATGGACTGGCCGATCAACCGGATCCTTGCACCGCGATGCCTTCGTACCGATATCGTAGAGCATTTGCAGACACGTTGCCTACTCGGCCTGTGGATCCACCTCCTCCACGTGCTCCACAACGGCGGGAGTATCGGCATCGGCCGCGTCGACCATGGCCATGTCCTGCGCCGACTGGGGCCGCGGCGGCATGGGGGGTGGCGGTGCCACCGGCGAGGGGTTCCTGCGCGGGACGCTGACCAGCTCTTGCACCTGGTCGGCCTTGACATAGGCCACGTAGTATGGCTCGCCCTTCGTATTGAGCTGCTCAAACACAAACTCGGCCGGGTGCACCGACACGGTGGTGTCGTTATACTTACGCCAAACGTCGCGCTCAAAGTCGTGAATCCATACCCAGTAGTGGCCCGCCGAGGCGGACGCTCCTGCGTGGCACACCACGGCGTGGAGAAGATAGGTAACCTCACGAGAGCCCGCAAAAATGCTGTCGCGCTCGGCGGTGAGGCGCTCCCTCTCTGCGCCTTCTTCGGCAATAAATCGCTCCCAGAACGCATCGATGTCCGGTGAATGTATAACCGTGCTCTGTGTGATCTTCTGTGGCGACTGTGTCGCGCTGGAATCAACGATGTTGGGTCCCGCAACACCGTACTTGGTCAATAGCCCCTTCAGCGCGGGGTCAATTGCGACGTCGTTGCCATGTGGCGTGTCGTCCACCATCGCGTCCGCGGAGGCCGATGAGGCCTGATCTGGAATAGCATGATCGCTGATGACTAGAAAACCGTCAATTTCCTCCTCCGTGAAGTCGTTTTCCGGCAGAGCACCGTCCGAAGGCTGGCCCGGGCCGGAGACCTCGATTTTAGCAGTCTGAGGATGTCCATCTGCCGTTGGGTTTGGTATCTCATTCAGTCTGGCCTTGATATCCCACCTGCGCTTCCTTCCCTTCGAAGGCAGCGAATTGCCGTCTGCACTATGCATGAATCGATCGAGATACAAGACGTTTGGAATGAAGATCGGGTTGGCGTTCTTCCTAACGCCGTCGGAACGCTGAATACAAATGTGGAAATGAGGCGCCGGTCGCTCGATGGTTGTGAAGGACAGAAGCTGGCCAGGAAGCGGCTCGAGGTCAAATGAATTGGCAAGGGCGTCGTATAGATCCCGCGTGCCCGATTGAGCAGGATACGCCGTCACCCAGCGGTCTGACCTCCTGGTTCGATTCCACTCAGCGTCCCCCTTCTTCTTCCGGTTGTCAATGAAGGTTGAGAAAAACGCCCGCTGAACGGGGTCTGGGTCGTCTTCAGACTGGCCCATACGAGAGATCTTGAAGGCTGCCCGGAGATGGTCTATGGCATTGCCCATGACCTCGTCGACATCCATCTGATCCGATCCGACATTTGGCTTGTCGAGCTCGGCGGCCAGCTCTTCAACAGTGAGTTTCGACGGTTTCGCCCCCCCTTGACTGGGGCGGTCAGCGGACGCGGCAACTTCGTTCGCAGCCGTGGACGGCAGCCCCTCCTTGTTCTGTGGTTCGGCCGCGGAGTTCGATGGCCCTTCCGCCCCATTCTGGTTCACTAGCGTCTGCGAGCTGGTGGCACTAGCAATATCGCACTGCTCAGCCTCTGCCATTGGTATATCTTGGTCTTGTGAGACGGGATTCTCGCCTGTCCGGGGCGGTAATGGCGGCGCGATATCATTGATCGAGCCCAAAGCTTCGGAGTCGGCTGCGTGGGGACGCAGCTTCTCAGGCCGTAGCAAAGCCGCATTGGCTAGACGCTGCCTTGGGGCGATAGAACTATTCTCGGTTGCATCGAGCTCGCGGAACAGTGTGCTCAACTCGCGCGTGACTAGCAGATACTGATTAGCATCGGTGGACTAAGAACAAGAACGTGTTTGAAGGGGGCCACTTACATTCATGTCCAACGAAGGCCCTGCCTGTTTCTAAGTTGGACTCGCTCGAACTGCTACCGTCGTTGCTCGCACCACTGCCGTCTCCAGTGGCGCGGAGGAGGTTGCTCAGATTCTCCTCGGTCGGCTCGATGGCACGTAAGTCGGCCTTCGAAGCCAGCGCTCTAACCGCGTTGACTGAGTAGAAATACTGAAGAATGCTGTTTAGGTAGCAGGTGTTTCGAAGATTGGCAAGTCCAACCGGCATCTCCAAATCTACAGCTTCCTGGGGTCGCTCAGAGGGAGGCGTCGCTGTACCAGGCGGCGTGAATGGGAGGCTGGATCGCAATTCAGTAACGGTTTGGTCAAAGGCATAACGATTAGGGTCATTCCCAGGCCGATTGCGCCGAATAGTGTCGAGTGCCATGAGCACGAGCTTCAGATCCATTTCCTGCACACGGTTAATGATTGCGCGCCTGAATGCCGAGATCAATAGCAAGACCCTGAGCTCTCCCACCTTCCACGGGATGAGGTCGGACTTACCGAGGCCACGCTCTGCGCCATAGCAGCGATGGTGTCCATCGGCCACTCTGACTCGACACCCAAGAAGCGACAGGCCTCCGCGAGTTCCATTTCTTTGCCATACACCTCTTCTGCAATGGCTTCGCTGTTCCGGTCCTTCCCAATAGCGAGCAAGGCGAGCCGGTGGTCTGATCTCTGGGCAGGTGACTGTTCCCGGTAGTTCCTGTAGACGTTGATGAAGTACTCGGGCGCCTCTGGGCACTCCCTTTGGAGACCGAAATGGGCGTATGCCCTCTCCACGGCCGCAGTCTCAGGATCCGTGGCGACAGTTTGTTTGTTCCTCTCGGCCAGTAACTCCTGTTGCGTAAAGACAAACATCTGGAGTTCCTCGGGCCTGTGCAAGGAGAGCGTACCGAGTGCTTCCAGATACACTGGGGTACGCTCTGGGTCCGTCTCAACCTGTCTCTTGTAGGCGAACTTGAGCAGTGCATCGTCCGCCCCAATCGGCGCGCCGAGCGTAGTGAAATACTGCACCTCCTTGCCTTCAATGGAGAGCGGTCCCACGGAGCGCGAAGCCTTGTCGCACCCAAGGGCTTTCTCGAGCTGATCACGAGCCAAGAAAGGTTTGACGACGGGTTGTCCGTTTGGGAGCACGTCGAGAAGGCTCTGTACCTCGCTCCTCACATCCTCGTAGAAGGCCCTCGGCGAGTCCACTGGCGTCTTCCCTTGCTGGGGAGGTAGAAGCGGTGGGATCCAGAATGAGTCTGTCGTGGCGGGGTCGTGCTGTTCCTCAAACCCCAGGTAACGAAACATCGGGTAGCAGTCCGCGCCAAACTGCACCAGGAAGGTCTTGTTGCGACAAGAAATCTTCTTTCGAGGCCCCGTGCCATCGTCGTCCAGTATGTTCCTGAGATACTGATTCAGAGTAGAGAGAGCAGTTGTCACGTAGTGGGCCTCTTTCTGAGGGGTGGTATCCGCGTATCGCACGGGGTCTTGTTCTCTGGCGGCATAGAGTGCCTGCCTGATCCGGTTTTCGTCCATGACCATCTCGATCCATTCCGGCTGCAGTCGAGGCGATGACAAGTCGAGGCGGACGGTCATCCCACACAGCGTGCAGGCGTATAGAAACCGGCGCTGGCGAGGGGTCTGTGCGGGTCCAGAGGCAGTGTGCCAGCCGGCTTCCTCAAGGCGAAGATGGTGCTGCAGATGCCCTGATTTCTCCGCCGTGCTGTCCTCGTGAGGGGAAGGGGGGTAAATGTGGAAGTCGAAATGATAACGACAATACTTGCACATGCAGGAAATCAAAGACCTGCCTTGGCCCTCAGGATCGTGAGCGTCGTCATAGCTCTGGGACTGGATAATGAGCAGATCATGCTCGAGTCCGGCATCGGGGCGGGGAGGAAACGCTCGAAGTGACGGACATTTGGTGGACAGCTCGCCGTTGCTGTCACTCTCCTGATCGTCCGGCTCGTCTTGCGCTAGGCGGCCTGCGAACCAGTCTTGTACAAGTCGCGAAGCTAATCGACCGCCTGAGCAGGGGTGGGTGAGTGTTTGAGGTGAGACGGGCGGGACTGAAGAAGAAACCCACCTCTGCTGGGAGCTCGCACTTCCGCATCCTGGGCCACTGGTAACAACGGGTAAGTTAGAGTCTCTGTGGCGAAGAACAGCAGCTTCAAGGGGCCGACGATGATAGCAAAGACCCGGTGAGTTAACTTACTCCTGATTGTGATAGCCTGTTCGTCGAGTGGTGTTGAGATGTACAAGGCAAGTACGTGTGTTGCAACACGGCGCTCCTGGAGTTGTCACAACAGCGCCGTGCTTGCTGAGAATCGAAGACGAAGATGGGCAGGTAATCTGGGTTTGCAAGCTCAAACGCAAGGCGCCTCGAGCCGCTAGAGGAATCATCGAGATGTGAGCGAAGTGCACTCCTGGAACTGGAGTTTGACGGTGAGGACGCACCAGCCGAGAAACGTGGTGATGGATGCGGCGGCGAGTGGTGATGCGAGGTTGGGAACTTGAGGTTTCGGATGACAGGAAAGGATGAACGGTAAACGATGAATCGAATGGCCCGCCAAACCACTCAAAGAGTAGTAGGCTTTGTAGCATGCACACACGGATCCCGTCGGTAACGAGCCGTTTCGCTGTCTCTGTAGGTCCCTGCAAGCAATGTCGAAACAGGAGAAATGAGAAACGAGTAGCAGCACATAGCAGTGCAACCAGCAGTGAATGAGTGAGTGAGCGAAGTGATCGAACAGCTGAGTCGGAATCTGAGTGGGAGCCGGGCTGACGAATCGCTTTGCCTCCCAACGGCTTGGATGGAAGGAGCTACCGCATGAGGCTCCCTCCGGCGGTACAACCTGGAAGCTCAGCGTAACCTGGAATGTACCTCAATACTGAGGTGCTGGGATGCGTGCAGCACCCTCAGGCCTAGCCAATCACAACGCCGACGTAGGACTTCTGGTCCCACAGTGGCCCCAGCTCTGGACACCCCATCCTGGAACCTCCAATCGAGACTCATCAGCCAGCGACGACTGCGAGAGAGTTCGCAGTTCCACAACAGCTCCAGGTCAACTTCGCAACCACCCGCCGACCCAACACCACCACCACCGGCGGCATCCATCATGGCGCCGACCGAGGACGACCATTACCATCCCAAAGACGCCATCCACATTGGCCTCAAGGGAGCCGTCGTGTACGGCGGTGTCGGTCTGCTCTTCGCCGCCGTGAGGAACTCGCTCGCCAAGAAGAACGTCGGGCCCTGGACCACCTTCACCAAGAACGGCGGCATCATCCTCACCTTTGGTATGCTGGGTCGTGTGTGCTTGTGCGCCCTAAACGAGCTCCTAGCTAATTTGCCGTTGCGCGACTACCATCGCAGGTGCCGGTGGCGCTCTCTACGACTTCGTCCGCAGTGCCTCAGCCAATTTGCGCGAAAAGGACGACTATTTGAACCATGGCATAGGAGGCTTCTTTGGCGGTGCAGTTGCTGGCTTGAGGAGTGGGTTGCCCCCCTAGTTTGCCCACGTAGCGCCGCTGCGCTCAACGCTCGAGAAGGACGCTGACAATTGCTGCAACGCATCTTGTACAGCCGGGCGCATTCCCAAGATTCTTGGCTACGGTGTCATGACCGCGGTGGCGCTCGTAACTTATGAGTATACCGGTGGCAACTTGAAAGGCTATCTGAACAAGCCCGAAGTGGACGAGTTCGAGCAGAAAGAGATGATGCGCAGGAACAGGAGGCGGCCGGTTGAGGAGACGCTGGCCGAGATTGGCGAGGGCCGTGGTCAGTAATTTTCTCTTTTTCTCACGCCAAGTGTCTCTTCCAGTCGTCCTAACCCTCCCATTCCCAGGAATCCGGCCGCCGGGCTACGAGGAGCGAAGGCGAGAGAGGCTCAAGGAGAAGTACGGGATTGATATCAACCCTGTCAGCGCCGATCCCGATGCCGCATGATGCGGCACCTCGAGCGTGGCTTCCTGCAGGCTTTGTACACGTAGCAGACGACAATTTGACTAGCCGGCTGAACAAATAAGAAGGCTGTTCCATCACGGTTCGTGGCATTGCAGGGGATGGCCACTGCTGCAAGGGGCCGCCCGTTCGTCTTTCGCACGAGGTATGTCACATCCTTATCTTCTTCCCTCCGTCAACCTCTGCTCTTATGATGATCTCTCGCAAGAGGCTGTTTATGAACGCCTTCGTCATGATTATAACCAATCACCTACATTGTTCTATTTCTGAGTCGCCGAGGAACCGCCTGCCTTGAGTCAACGCGTTGCAGTATGATAAGTAGGCTGCCTGCTAATCACGGTATTCTAGTTGGCGCGGCCGGCCTTCTTCCTTCTCGTGTTGTACCAGTTACTGAGGTATGGCGCCCATGAACCCCCGCTTTACCATCTTGCACCACCTGATGAATTCTCGCAAGAGGCTGTTTATGAATCATATTAGTGATTATAACCACTCACCTACATTGTTCTTTCTTTCTGATTTCCCGTCGTGCATATATCGAACGTTTGCTAGCTTCACTTCTCTTGGCAGCGCGCTAACTTGTTCCCAGATTTGCCTCAGCACCACTCCTTCCGCCTGTCCATACTATACATCATCTCTTTTTGACATCATATCGTACGGGCGACTTCCTCTATGGTTGTAGAGCGGCAGATAGACCTCCATCTACGGAACCCATGTGCTAAAAAAGACACGTGCCCTCTGTTGGTCCGAATTTTGGGAAAATACAAAATTGTGAAGTTAGCCACGTATGGCCCTTGTTCGCATAGCTCAAAAGTGTCCAGCCGAGTTCTCGTGCTGCAAGCAAAGCACAGGGAGTCAAGCAGTGGTTGGCAAACACAGTGACGGTGCTTGAAAACAACTGACTTGGTACAGTCACTCTGACCTTGCCATTCCACGGCGCGCCGGCCAGTCCCATGATGGCGCATCTCTGTTCCCGGTCCGGCAATATGACGGTAGTAAGGACAGGGAAAGAACATCGGCCAGATGGCCAGTGTTGTATGCGATACACATGTACAGATTCAGCTACCCAACCTTGAACAGGAAAACTAGGAGACATAACCACACAAATGCCACTAACCCTCCCCCCAGTGCTTTCCCCCGTGTTCCCAGCACAGTTCAAGCAATGAGCTCACTTCTATATCTTACAACTTCATGCCCAGCATCTTGGCAACGCGCATGCTCTGGCGGATGCTCAGGTCGAGCATGATCTCCTCGCTGCCGCCGGGAATTGCGTAGGCACGCACGTCGCGGTAGAGGCGCTCGACCTTGGCGCCCTGGCCGCCGCGCGAGTACGACAGGCCGCCAAAGATCTGGGCGGCCTCGCGGGCGCAGAACTCAAAGGTCACGGTGGCCTGGGCTTTGAGACCCGCGATAGGCCCGCCCAGACGCAGCATGGCCTCGGTCTCGTCCATCTTCTGGCACTGGAAGATGAGGTTCTCGAGCCAGTTGTAGCTGGCCTCAATCTGGCGCGCCATGTGCGCCAGCTTGAGCCGGATGACCGGGTGCTCGATCAGCTTTTTGCCAAAGGTGCGCCGCTTGTTGGCGTACTTGACCGACTCCTCGAAGCAGACGCGCGAGAAGCGCAGGCACTGGATGATGATGCCGACGCGCTCGTGGTTGAAGTTGGTCATGATGACGCGGAAGCCTTGGTTCTCCTTGCCGATCAGGTTCTCGACGGGCACTTTCACGTCTTCGAAAGTGATGTAGGTCGTGCCGCTCGACCAAACGCCCTGGCAGTCCATGCGGCGTGTCGACACGCCGCCGGCGTCGCGCTCGATCAGCAGCAGCGACACGCCGTTCATGCCGGGCCCACCAGTGCGCACGGCCGTGGTAAAATAGTCGCACCAGATGCCGTTGGTGATCCATTTCTTCTCGCCGTTGACGATGTAGTGCTTGCCGTCATCGCTGAGGCGCGCCTCGCACGTCAGGTTGGCCACATCGCTGCCGGCGTCGGGCTCCGTAATGGCGAGGCAGATGCGCTTGTCGCCGGCTAGAATGCCAGGCAGGATGCGATCAACCAGCGGCTTCTTGCCGAACTTGACCAGCGGCGGACAGCCGATGCCAAAGCCGCCGATGACGTTCCACACGAAGCCGCCCGAGCCGACGCGGCTGAGCTCATCGGTCAGCAGCATCTCGTGGAACAGATCCCACTGGTCGGCCGGCACCGACTTGACGCCGCCGCCCTGGACGTAGTCCTTCTGGTAGTGCGTGCCAAGCAGGCCAGCCAGGTAGCCGCGCCGTCCCATCTCCTTGTACACCTCGGCGGGCACCTCCTTCTTCTCGTCCCACTCGGTGACGTGCGGCTCGATCTCCGTCTCGATCCACTCGCGCACCTCGGCGCGGAGAGCGGCATGGGTCTCGTTGAAGTAGGGCGAGTGGTACTGCGCGGCACGGCACGGCATGGCACAGGTCAGCATCGGCTGGTCCTCATCTCCGCACTCCAAGGCCGTGGCAGAGAGATACTTACACCCTGGTACCAGCTTGGATCAGAGAAAGGGATCTGCTGGCCGAACGGCTCCAGAGCCTCAGCTGGCTCGGCTGTCGAGACCACCGCCGCCGCAGCCGGCTTGGATTTGGAAGCCTCCCTCTTCGGGGCGGCGGGGGCAGCAGCTGGGGCAGCGGCCGGTGCCTTCGGCTTGGTGTCTAGCGAGCCAATGTGCAGCTGCTTTTTGTACTTGTTGAGGATGCCCTCGTTGTGGTACTTCCAGAACTGCTTCGACGCATCCTTGCCTGCCACCCTATGCAAGATCTTTTTTCCACCTGCATACATGGCGCGCAGGTGCGGGTCAGCACTGGGACTGTAGTGCATTGTCGGCAGACCGAGAAAGACAAGGCGCCTGTAAAGATGGGCAATCACGCACCGGGATGGTCATCTTGGAACTTGGTAAGGTCGTAAACGTCGCCGTCGACCACAATCCACAGGGAATCGGGTTTGTTGTTCGACGCGACGTCGCTCTGCGTAAATGTCTTGGACATGGCGGCGACGGCTGTGGGATGAGGGTTGGAGGAGTGTGTCGAAGTGTGTGTGTGCGCGACGGACTCAGTAGCGTGAAGAGTCAGAGCAGAAAGGAAACAGAAATGAGAAGTATGCGACTGAAAACGGAGCCGTCGTGAAGTAAACTGTGCTGGGCTGCTGCTGGAAACGGGATCACATGCCAACAGCGTCACTGCCCCCCTCCGACCCCAGCTCCCCAGGTCCCCAGCTCAAACTGCGTACTGGTACATTCTCACCCTGAGCCACGGTGAAATCGTGCCGAAATCTGGGGCACAGGGGCTTGTGGACGGGCCCCTCCACCCCCGGCTCGATTTGCAACCTCCCATATCAGTACACTACCGAGACTACCTACACAGTCTCACAGTAAACATAGTAGTGTGCACTACCTTGCCGTATCTCCGTGCATTCCATGGCTATGTAACCCCCGTCTGGTCACAGCAAACATGGAGGGGTACTCTTGCGCCTCGGATCTGACGGCCTTCTCTGCGCAAGAAGTTGAGGATGGATTGAGGGGATGTTCTAGCTCCCTCCTCCATCGCCTTCGTGATTACCCTTTGCTGTGTGTCTTATTGTCACCAGTGCGTACTCTGCATGTTCCCCTGCCGTCGGAGACGAGCGGCTGTCGATAACTAGCTCGATTCGCGAAGCTGCTTGCATGCGCATGTGACAAAGACCCGAGTTCCAACGGCTGGGCCCTCGGCTGATGTCATGGCTCGGCCTGAGCCGCCAATGGCCGTGGGCTGGATGACCAACCCTGCCTGTGTCAAGAGCCGAGGCAAATGCGGGGCCAATGTCGGGCTTTAGGGGTGCATGCACGCGTGTTCGCGATACACAGTAGCCCGATGCCAACAAAAAACAAGGCACACCAAAACCCACACTAAAACCCACACCAAACGCATCACTGCGATCCCCAGGCTCCCATTCCATCTTCGCAGACAACAAGCATACCATGGCCCATGAAATACGGCAAAAGCAGTACTCGACACCCAAGAAGGTCAGGATTCAAGGGGCCATCGACTATCTGGAAGCAAAAGGCATACCACACTACAAAAACGACATCTTTCGGTTCTATGGTGCTAGCCGTCGGTCTGGCTGGCGCGCCCTGGCCGAACCCCGCGAATTCGACGGCCGGAAGCTCGGCTATACTACTCTTCGCCCAGAGCAACGTGGCCGGCCGAAGAAGCTCTCTACTAGCGATTTGGCCGTGATAGAGCGCTTCATCGACAACAACGGATTCGATGGCCGTACAGTGCCGTGGGCAGGGCTCCCTGCAGCTGCAGGCCTTGATATCGACGTGTGCGGCGAGACAGTTCGGCGTGCGGTCAAGGATCTGAACCTTCGAATGTGTGTGGCATGTGAGAAGAAGTATACGTCACCACGTCTCCGCGAACGCCGGGTAGATTTCGCCCGCGTTATGTTAGAACGGTACCCGGAACCAGCGGACTGGCGGCACGTTCGGTTTTCTAATGAGTGCCACTTTGGCTGGGGTCCTCAGGGGAAGGTCTGGGTCATTCGGCGGCCGTGGGAACGGCAATGCCCAGACTGTCTGTTGGAGAAGGAAATGCCGGCCGAGAAGGATTTGAAGCGTTTGCACTGCTGGGCTGCAGTTGGATATGGCTTCAAGTCACCACTTGTTTGGTACGACGTGCCAGGCAATTCCAATGGCAAGATGTCTATGCAAGTGTATCGAGACCGGATTCTCGAGCCTATAGTCGGCAGTTGGCTCCGCGAAGGCCAGTCGTTCGTTCTAGAGGAAGATAACGACTCTAGCCATGGCACAAGCAAGAGCAATATCGTCAAGACTTGGAAGAAGGCCAATAGCTTGGACCACTATGTCAACTGCGCCTCATCTCCAGACTTCAGCCCCATTGAGAAGGCATGGCAGGGGCCAAAACAATACGTCGCGAAGAGGCCCTGTTGGGAGGATGACATAGTTAAGGAGCTTGCCGAGGAAGGCTGGGCCACTGTCAAACAGGAAACTATCAACGGCTGGGTGGATAAGATTCCTCAAATCTTCAAGGACTGTTTAGAATTAGAAGGAGGGATGACAGGGAATTGATTTGATCTCCTTGCACCTATTTTACTAGTGTTGTTGGTGATGGAGGTTTGGTGTGGTGTATTTTGGCGTGCCTTTTTTTTTGTTGGCAGGGAGAGTAGTTACACTAGGCGACTCGACTGGATGTGGGGGGGGCATGTACCGACAAAATCGAGCTCGATTGTTTGTTTCACTGGGGCGTTGTCGGCGACGATGGAGATGGGAGCAAATTGAGATCGAATGTTAGGCTATTTGTTTATAGCTCAGAAGCAACAACATGACAACCCTTGACTTTGCACTTGTCCGGCCGACTGATAGCTCCCGTTCCCATCCGTATCTTTCCCTGCCGCCCCTAACCAACCTAAACACCGTCAACGCCTCCGCCCACTCGTTGTTCGTCAGTTAGCAAGTAAGTTCATATGAAATCGAAAAACCGGCAGAACAGTGTAAAAAGCCACTTGTGCAAACAATCGCGTGGAAATTAGGAAACAAAGCCTTCACGCCGTTCCGCGCGGCTTCGCCTTGGCCTTGGCCTTCTCCTTCTTCTCCTCCTTGAGCTTCTTCTTCTTGGCCTCGTGCTGCTCCTCGAGCTTGCGCTTGTGCGTCGCCTTTTCCGCCTCCGTCTTGGGTAGCACCTTGAAGAACCCCTCGATGCGCGCCTGCTGCGAGCTCCGCAGGTTCTTCTCCAGCCGCGCCCCGCCAGCCCGCACCCGGTCCTCCGAGAAGCCCTTCTCGTGCACCAAGAACTGCACCAGCCCTTCCATGTCGGGCTTGTCCCACTTGAAGTCGCATAGCGGGTCGTCTGCGGCCCGCACGTCCGGCGTGAAGAAGAGCTCGCGCGCGTCCTCGAACGGCCAGTCGTCCGGGATTGTGTACCGCCCCTTGGGATCGTCACGCATGAACTCGACCACCTTCTCGAGCGTGCCGTGCTCGCGGATCAGTTTCAGTGCCGTCGAGGGGCCGACTTTCGGAATCGGGTCGAGGTAGTCGCAGCCGAGGAGAATGCAAAGGTCGACGAACTGCGTCATAGAAATTTGTGAGTCCGTGAAGATTACGAGTTGGGAATAGCCAATGTAATGGATAGTCCTATAGCCCCGCATACCTGTTTCCTCTCCATGTTGAGCCCTTCCAAGACCTTGTCGAGATGGATTTCCTGAATGGGCTCCTTGCGCTGCTCGCTGAAGGTGAGATGACGCAGGAGGATGGGAGTGTTGAAGCAGAGCGTATCCATGTCCTCGCTGGCGGCGGCGTAGACCTTGCCCGCGCGCGCCAGAACGGCGCACTGCGCCTCGGCCTCGGTCGGCGCGACGATGTAGGGGACGCCCATCAGCCTGAGTAGACGCTGGCACTCGGCGTTGTGCTCCTTGGTGACGCGCACCGTCCGGCGCGAGAACTTCTCCACGTCTTCGGCCGTGCCCGTCTCCTTGGCCTCCTCGAGCCCTTCGTTCGCCTCTTGCTTGCGCTGGAACCGCCGGGCCAGCTCGCCCGACTTGAGCTTGGGCGGGGCGCCGTCGAAGACGTACAGCGGTTTGATCCCATTGTCAACCATGCGAAGGGTGCGGTAGAACATGCCCATGAGATGCGACGTCGTCTCTCCACTCTCGTTCATGAGTTGCTGACCATCGGACCGGACGGCGATGAGGAAGCTGTAAATGCTCATGGACCTATCCCGGCAAAGTTAGCTGTAGACACCGGTATGCTCGGACTATGATCAAAGGCGTACGCATCCTGAATTATAGACGGTCAGCTAATAGTTTTGCACGCTGCAGGCTGCGGCCCAACTTACAATTGCGACCTTGCGGCCGAATTGGTTCTTGATCTCGCCTTCCTTGATCGCATCGGGAGCTTCCTCCTTGACGATGGAGAAAAGTTGTTTAATGCCCATCTTTTTTTGCGGAGCGGTAGGCGCTTTTCCACGTTTCTTAGATGTCAGTCAACTGACCTGCAAATCGAGCGGGCGGACCGGAAAGAGTTGGTGGGAAGTGGGATTTGGAAGGCTGCAGCCTGCTCGCTCGTGATGTCACGGCATCAATTGAATGGGGGAAGCTCTTAACGCGTCGAAACCCAGGGGCGCGCAATAACGCGCCTGACTTCAAATTTAAGTGGGACACTTCGAAGCTCCCCCACAACGTTCATCGGTCTGGAGGGACAGCTTCTTCCCACCATGTCAGTCGTCAGAGGCACTACCGGCATCTGGCACTGTAAAATTCGCTTCACCGTCGATGTTCAGAACCGCACAGCACACGCATTGGCAGACATGGACTACCTACCTAAATCCCAGTAGGTAGCCGCGCAGCGTTGATGCACAATGTATATTGATATTTCAAATCAGATATGTACCGAAACGCTCACTCATGCCTGCAGCTCCGTTGCACGACCTAGACTCTATTATACCACGGGGTCCAAATCTCTGTATGCAGAAAAAGGAAAGGAAGACGGCGACTGGGGGTCGATATATGCTTCAGAGTTCGAGCCCAGGCGACTGTGAGCAAGCCGAGGTGATTCTCGAGGGAGGTTCGGCCGAGTGCAACCGCATCACAACCTCCCTCCCCATCGCCTACAAGGGCGAGCACTCCACTAAGGTGTTCGCCCCGGTATGCATCGAAGGCCCTGGCGTTGGCGTCCCGCGCACTGATTAAGGGTAGGGTAAAGCAGCATGCCCGGGGCCCTATCGTGCTGCCCGATGACGGTCACGTTCTCCCAGGGCTGACGAAGCGACAACAACGCTCTTGCACCCCATCCTAAAAGTTTTCCTTGCCCCAGACGAAGTTGAACCTTAATGCACATGTTAGCCACTAATCACAGACAGCAGGCTGATGATGGAAGACAGCCGAACTTACCCAGGCTCGCTGTACTTGTTGCAGAAGATGTGCAATGTGCTCCCCAAGCCCTTGGGTCCGCAGAAGAACACACCGGCCTCGGAAGGGGTGTGCAATTTCCTGATGCCGCGAAAGATCATGTCCCAGTTAGGGCGGCCAAAATTGGTGGGCGATCGGAGGCCCGTGATGGTGTCCTTGTCGGCGTTGGCGTCGTTGATCATGATGTTGGTCGCATCGTCGACCTTGATCTTGGCCGTCAGGTAGGTGTGAATCTCGATGCGGTTCTCCACGTCCTGCGCCTCGATGGCGAGCAACAGGGAGCGGAACCACTCAAATGACCCAAAATCTCGGCAGATCCAGAAGAAGTAGACCTTGCTCAACCGCGTCTTCTTCTGCGGGTAGTTCATCCGGTACCAGATCGACTTGAGGATGGAGGCGAACGGCGTCACACCGATACCAGCTCCGCAGAGCACCGAAATCTCGTATTTAAACACGTCTTCGGACGCCGAACCGAACGGCCCGTCGACGTAGACGCGCGGCAGCACGCGGCGGAGCGCTGGGTCGACCTCGTCATTGTCCTGGTTCACACCGACGACTTTAGACGAGTCTCCCTTCTTCTTGTCGAACTCGCACCCTAATGTCTCAGCAACCGCGCGGGTGAAGTCGCCGACGACGCGCATGTGGATCGAGATGTAGTCCTCCTCAGGCGCGCTCGTCAGGGTGAACGGGTGGTACTGCCAAAGCGACACAGCGGGGCAGCAGAAAAAGATGTACTGGCCAGCCCTCGTCTTGGTGTGTTCCTTCTTGATCTGAATCTCGCACACGTTGCTCGGGTGCTGAATGACCTTGGAGATGTACGTCTTGTGACGGCCGCGAATCTCGCGGGCAATGCGCTCAGCGAGATAGGCGAAGCCGCCGTACATCCAGAACTGCCAGAAGACGCCGATGGCGGAGGTGCCGATCGATATGCAGAAAGGCGCGGAGTCGGGCTGGATCATGCAGAAGGCGCCGTGGATGGACCAGAAGAAAAAGAAGACGATGAACATGTGGTGCGTGTACCAGAACCGCTCGTAGTTCGCGCGCCGCGTCTTCTCGACCGAGGTGATCACCATGCCCGTCAGAGCGATCAGCATGGCATATCCTGTCCAGCCGGGACCCGACACCAAGTTGGCGAGCAGGAACCCGTAGAAACCCAGATTGTTCTTCGCCGCAATCTGGGCAAAGTTGTTCCAGTGGGCAATGGTGTGCACCCATGAGAAAAAGAAGATGGACCACGCGGTGGTGATGTGGAACGTGATGTTCTTGTCGAACTGGATGATGCCGTTGAGCGGCGTCTGCCGCGCCAGCGAAATGAGCGTGCGGCAGACAGGAAAGAGGATTAGGGCAACGTCGACGTGAAGAACGAGCGCCGAAGCTCGAGCAATCTGGAAGGTAGGGCCGAATGTGTCCCGCGCAATCTGGAGGTTGTCTTTGAGGGTGTAATGGACGAAACCGAAGGCGAAGACAATGGCGTGGAGGAACATGAAGACGAAGACAAAACTGCCATAGAGTCAGCTCGACGCCCATCCTGACACGACAAGAATGGCGCCACCTACATGCGACGATAGCCCTCATTCACCATCCACCGGTCGAACTTCTCCCGCGGGGTCAGCTCCTTTTGCCTCTCCTGGGTCATCTCGCCCGACAGCAACATGCGCGTGAGCGGCGTCCATCTTGACCGTTCTGACTGCTTCACCGACCCGACACTGCTCGGGTAGCCGTACTTCTCGTACCCTCCGTAGCTCGCCATGTTGGGGCGTCGCGTCGTTGTGGTCGCCGTCGTGGCCCCTGAGCGCAGCTATCCGCCAATTCCGCCCCAAGATCTCCGGAGAGATATGGGTCTCTTGTCCTCAGCTGCTCGTCTCAAAGCCCTCCAGCGGGCACTCGATGCCCGGAATACCCAAGCCCTTCCAACAATCCGACAATTAAAAGCGTCGAGGGAGACCAAAAGTAAACGTCGTGTTTCGGAGTCAGAACCTGCTGAACCGGCGACCGAATTCCATATGAGCGATAGTCGAGAAGAGGATGTCTAATGTCGAACAACAAAGGCGAGGCTAGAACGAACGGGTAAGGAGCCTGCGTTTGCCACGCGGGGGCGAGGCGGTGATGGTCAGCAACCAAGCACCATGAACAGATGCACAGCACCGACGAAGAAGAGTGCAAGGAGGCGAGGGCGGGAAGGGGAGAGCAGCCGAAAGGTGTGGGCGGGAGGGGGCCATGGTATGGTTAAGGGAGGCGCCAAGCGATCGAGCTACCCAGAAACATGGGCCGATTTGTGCAGATCATACCTGTCCACAATGCCCCAGTCTCCCAGTTCTGGCACACTCTTCCTCGCCCAGAGACAGAGTCCGCCGTGACGACGAATGCAGAGCACGGGGAAACGGTTCTGGCCACTGCGCGAGCTCAAGACGACGCAGAAACGAGATTGAGGCAAACGTGGCTCAAGAGGCGAGAAGCGATTGGCAAATGACTCGGGACGAGGGAGCACCCACGGACGACGAGTCGGGGATTCGTGGATACCCTCCAGGGGTGTTGGTATATCTGGCTGCCGACCGGGCGAGGAGTGAAGAGAAGGGAAGGGAAGGGAAAACAGGAGGCCAGAGAGCCAGAGCAGCGAAGCGGCGTGCAAGTCGCGAAGTAGAACGCAGAAGAAACCAGACCACCCCAAGATGCCAAGAGGCCACTGGCGATGTGAAGGCAGGGATACAGCGGAGCTAAGGGGGGAATTCGCAAGAGAAGGGAAATGCGACGCGGCTCTCCCCACGCTGTCGAAACAGATGTCCTGCGCGACAGCCGGGTGTGGGCCAAGGGTACCTTGGCTCGAGCTAGGCTCTGCGGCTCTCCGCGGGCTGCTGCATGGCAATCCTCACTCGCCTCAGTCCAGCTAGCGCCCACAAATCTGGTGGCCGTTGGAACAGGCCCTGGGCGGACAGAAACAGTCAACGACACGACATGGATCGTCCCAGTAGTTCGCCTCCACCACTGGCCGTGTCATCAACGTCGCCATCACAAAGTGCTGAGCTCGTGTATTCCGTATCTGGTTCCGAAGGAGAGAGTGTGCTGACGTGATTGCACGCCCGAGATACAGCTCAGCTACATTTCGCCAGTGAGGGCAGCGTTTTTGTTCCCAAGATGTCTTCATCCTCGACGCGTCAGTCAGCCCAATGGACCACCGAGTACGGAGTAGGTATGGATGGTCGGATGGCTCATGGTATCGGCAACGAAGGATCAGACCGATCTCCCGGCCTGCATGGGCCACGGCGGGTGGGTAATGGCACCACTCTCGGACAGCATAGGTCGACAGGGCCAGTCCTGCGGCAAGATTTGTCGGCGGCGTGGATGCGACCGGCGGTTGTTGCTGGAGTGTACACTGGCTTTCCGCGTCAGCACTGCGCGAGCGGCAGCTACGAAAATGGAGAAGCCAGACACGGTCGGTCTCATGCTGCGGCCTGCCGAGACCCAGCTGTATCAGCCCCACCGCAGCGTCATGTACTCCCGCTGATTGGCTGCTGACTGGGCCATGCAGGCGCTCGGCGTTGCGACTGCTGTTTCGGCCCAGGATCCTGACACAAGGGGTCGATTTCAGGACTTCGCATGGCGGCAATGCACACGATGCGACGTTGGCCCGGCGCAAAACCCGGTTCAATGTCTTTGTCATCCGAACCAAGAGGTCATCGCGAACGGGCAAATTCTAGGCAATGAGGCAGTGCATGCAGCGATATAGCCAATCTGCACAGCAGGCCTATCTGCTCCATCCTCAACCTGTCTGGAGGGCTTTGTGTATTCCGTATGTGGGCCGTAATCCGGCGCGTTGAGAGCCCTGACTATTGTCGCAGACACCATTCACACGACTGCACGAGACGATACTATGTATGCAGCGGTACTGGTTGTGGTCGATATCCTGGCTACTAAGTATGCAAGATCTGGGGATGTCGTTTCAAGGCCACCACCGATGCTATGTGTTTGTTGTGAGAGACGGGCTCGGAGATGGCGTAGTGCTCACCCAGCACGCCCAGTTAACAATCAAGCACAGGCCAGGCAAGCTCCCAAGTACTTCTGCAGCTCTATCAGTTACAGTGATCGTGTCCCTCTTACGTGTGCCCGCAGGAGGAAAGCGGAACGATGTACTGGGTATAGTACATGTACATGTACCTACATACAAGTACGAGTACGGAATGCGTCTGTCCGTCCATCAGGACGCACCCCAGCGCTCGTCTCGCACAAGCGCCCGCTTATCCCTGAGTCGATCGGCCGCTGGCCGGCGGCGCGATCGCCAACGCAGAATTCACACCTCACAAACGGCTTGCTGCTGCCCTACTCGTAGTACCGGACACTGTATGGTACACGTCTGGGCGCCACAGTATGCCAACGTGCGGTGCCCAATGGGTCATCACATGTCGGGCCCCGCGCCTCACCCACTCAACGACCTGTAATCACCTATTGTCCGCCCGTGTGGCTGATCTCTCTGCATCAACAGTTCCCGTTGGACACACAGATACACACTTGACGCGATAGGGAAACTATTCACGCAAGTTGGCCGCTTCAGTACCTTAGGCTGCAGCGTCATCACCGCCTCGACAAGTGCCTGCCCACCCACTTCTGCGCAACAAACTCTCGCGCTATGTCTGCCTGCCAACCTGTCCCCAGCTGTGGAAGTTCTGAAGATCGCTTGGATTCTCCAAATGTCTGGCATCAGGAGCTGGGCAAATTCGTCCAATCACTGCGGTGGCAATTGTCTTCAAATAACTTGGCTTGACTCTCTCACAGCAAGTACCACACACGAGTACCACACACGATCCTCATGTATCTACTATGTAGGTAGGGTAGGTAATGTACGAGTGCTGGGCCATCCGACTTGAGTCACTGCTTAGGTGCACACGGCCCACCAGACAACCGACGTGACAGCGAGAAGGCAGGACTCATAACGTGAGTAGGAACCAAGAAGTCTCTGTGGAACCTTGGGTGTATTCATCTGACTCGGTGTAATTGCAATCTGAGGAGCGAGGCAACGCGACACGCTTGAGTACCGGGAGAGCAGGCACCGAAGAAAGACACAACAAAAAGAGAGACGATCAACAAAACACGCAATGGCCGAGACCCCTTCCGATTTCCTGGCTAGGTAATGCAGTATGGATGATTAGGGCGCACGCTGCCGATCCCGTGATGCCTCTGCCACCGCCGACCTTGCCGACCCAGCAACACCGTGCGGCATGCTCGGTCCCGTCCTCGTCAACTTCCGGCCTCCGCTTCAGAGGAACCAAAACAAAACGGATGGCTATCCCGTCACATGGCGTGCATGGCAGACCGGCCTCGCAATGACTCGGGCCTGAAGTCGGCCGTCGGAAGCCGGCACAGGACAACTCCCCCACCTCAGCACTACCGACCGCCGCGATGAAAACCAAAAGCACAACACATCCCCCAATCCGCGCCGCAAGGGCTAGACGGCGTACTTCCGGGTCCACTCACGAGCTGTCTGCTCGTATTTTGCGCGGTCCGTCTTGTATACGTGGGCGATTTCGGGCACAAGTGGGTCGTCGGGGTTCGGGTCTGTCAGCATCGAGCAGATGGAGAGCAGGACTGTCATGGAGCGTTAGTCCAAGTCAGACGTGCGGCCAAAAAAAATGCATGGCTCGTGAGAATAGAACGCTTCATACCCTTCGATATGGTGAGGGCGGGGCTCCACTGGTCACGCAGGATATCTAAGCAGATGCTGCCGTTTGCGTTGATGTTCGGGTGGTAGATCCGGGTTGTGAAGGAAACCTTTGGCGGCTTAAACGGATAGTCCGTGGGGAACTGAATCTGAAGAAAGAAGACACCCCCGGCGTACGGCGAGTCACTCTATCCACGGTGTTAGCGTCTGTCGACTCTGGTGACTCTCGTGGTCGCCTGAAGGCGAATCGGCAAAGCGAGTGGAGTTCATCGGGCTAGATAGAGACTTACAGGACCCATGATTGTGGCCTGCCATTGAAACTATTTCGAGAGTCGGTATTAGTGCACGCCCCTTCAGACTCTTTGCCCTCGCGGCGATGTAAGGGTGAGTTGGCATAGCAACCCTCCCTCTCAGCGAGACGGGCGGAGGGGCACCTACGAGATCCTCGCCGGCCGGGCCGGCAGAGCAGGAGGAGGGCGGATCGCTGCATGAGGATGTGTTAGCATTCTAAGCGAGCAGAAGAACTCGTGCTTGACGCCCGGCGACCGCTCGAATCGTCTTCCAAACGTGGTCGGCCCAAGGGTTGCGGTGGAGACCCCGCGCAACCCGGGCCCCACCAAGAGCGGGCGAACCGAATGACGGCGCTTTTCAAGGCTGCCGCTGCCGATTTGGGCACAGAGAGCATCTTCTCGAGGGACAACGTACCGGCCGAGATCCGTGAGTTCCTTGTTAATACGCTTCAGCGCCATGTCTGGATCTGTGTGGGGGGTTGCTGGCCGACGGCGAAAGTGCGACGTCGAAAGGACGGAGGGGCTGCTGTTGCTTTTAAGGCTGTCAGCCTTTGCCTGGAGAAGTGCAGAGAACCCGAATGAATCGAGAAGGCAGGCCACAAGAGGTGGCGACAGAGGGCAGGGCAGTGGGTATTCCGGAGCAAAACGACTCGGAACAGTCAGGACTTACCAAGACACAACAAGATGCAATCTGAGGGCGCGTCGCAAAACGTTTGTCAAGAGACGTGATGACGGAATCTAAAGTTGTCGAAGGTTTGGATGCGAGAGGGAGAGGGAGGGGGGGAAAGGCGGGCGGGTCACAAAGGCGGATTAGGCGCAGTCTCCACTTTTGGCAGCCAAAGGCTGAGCGGCCTCCTCCACTCTCAGGCATCGCCTCTCTGTTGGGCCAAGGATTTTTTTTGAAGAGCAGGAGGAGCCCAGCGGCTGGGCTCTGGGTCAGAACTGGGCGCCCAAACGCCAATCAGTGCTGCAGGTCACCCGTGGCCCGTTTGCTCACGCGACGCCACCGCAGGCGGAAGGCCACAGCGGCGTGACTAATAACAGCATCCATCGATCCAGTGTACGGATACCTGTACTCCATAAAGAGGCAACCCGAAACCCCACCACGTACTGTAGGCACCTACAAGTTAAGTTGGCAATGGCAACAACACAACACTTCAGCCCTTGCTTCAGGGTCGAGAGCAACAAGTCGTATCTCGTTTGCAAATGCATCTAACTCCAGTATGACGGGTGAACCCAAGCCAGCAGCCCGCAACTCCTCGAGTCTCATCGTGGCCATAAACCTAATGTCACTTCCTACTTGTACTTTGCATTGCAGCATCCGCAACTATGTTGCGCCGAAATGTTGGAGGCATTGGTTCTGGGATTGCTCACGGGGTTGGGTTCATTTCTCTCGCTCAATGGCTGGATTGAGGTTTCCATCTATGCTCGCGGAGGGGCTGGGTGCCCTTGTCCAACCCTCTGGTTTATCAGCTATACAAACGCTTGGATGCCGGTGATTGCCCGTCCCAGGATGAGGCCTAAACGAAAACGAAGTATCTTTCGCATCAACTTCTGTTGTGGCAGACAATACTGCCAACATAGCGGACAGGCTGTGGGAAACTCACTGTGGATGTCGCTCTGCCCCTCGTACGTCTGCGTGACATACAAGTTGGCGACGTGGCGGCCGACGGCGTACTCATCGCTGACGGCGTTGCCGCCGAAGATCTCCTGCAGCACGCGGGCGTTGTGCAGCGCCCGGTCGCAGTTCTGCCGCTTGACCATGCTGACCATCTCCGGGGTGGCGCGGCCCTCGTCCTTGAGGCGGCCAACCTGGATCGCCGCGAGCGTGCCGTAGGCCGCGTCCGTGGCCGCGTCGGCCAGCTTCTTCTGCACCAGCTGGTACTTGGCCAGCGGGTTGTTCTTGAACTGCCTGCGCTCGAGCGCGTACGCCCGCGCCCGCGCGATGCAGTCCTCGAGCGCGCCCATGACGCCGAGCGCGATGCCGTAGCGGGCGCTGTTGAGGCAGGTGAAGGGCCCCCGCAGGCCTTCCACCTCGGGGAACATGTTCTCCCGCGGCACGGGGCAGTCAGCCAGGTGGATCATGCCCGTGATGGAGGCGCGCAGGCCGGTCTTGTTCTTGATGGCTGGCGTCTCCAGCGTGCCCGGCGGGCACTGCTTGCGGTCGACCAGGAAGCCGCGGATCTTGCCTGTGTCCTGCAGCTTCGCCCACACCACCAGCACGTCGGCAATGGGCGAATTGGTAATCCACGTCTTGGACCCGCTAAGCAGGTAGTAGCCCTTCCTCTGCGGGTGCTCGCGGGCGACAGCCTCCATCGAGCCCGGGTCGCTGCCGTGATTCGGTTCGGTCAGGCCGAAGGCGCCGATGAGCTTGCCCCGGGCCATCTGAGGCAGGTACTCGTCCTTGTGCTCGGGCGACCCGAAGTCGTGGATGGCGCCCATGACCAGAGACGACTGCACGGACATGCTGCTCCGGTAGCCGCTGTCCACGCGCTCGACGGCGCGGGTGATCAGGGCGCCGGCGACGGTCGAGACGCCGGCACAGCCGTAGCCGTCGATGGTGGCGCCCAAGAGGCCCAGCTCGCCCATCTCCTCGAGAATCCGGGGCTCATAGTGCTCGTCCCGGTAGGCCTCTGTATGGGCGCAGCAAGGTCAGCCACGTGAATCCGGTGTCCATGGGAGAGGGGGGTGGCTTTGCTTGGCCAACCGTACGAAGCACTCGCGGCAGCAACTGCTCCTGGCAGTACCGCTCTGCCGTGTCCGAAATGGCCAGCTCTTCGTCCGTTAGCAGGAGGCTGGACCCCAGCGGGTCTTCCCAGCTGAACTGCGAGGCAGCTGGGGCCGAGGCGTAGCTTCTAGTACTCGCATTGAGCGAGGGCCGTGCTGTGAGAAGCGCCCCGCTGCGAGGGAGTCGTCGGAACAGTAGCCTCGACATCGACATCTTCGTTTGATAGTGTCCTGCGCAGTGAGTTCAACCGCGAGGATTACCGCTCGAGTGCTCCCCCCCCTCCAATGCCTCGGCAATAGGTCGGCGACGATCGTCGGCAGCGGCGCATTGTTCCCGAACTGCCCCGTGGAGACCCCGGCCGGCCCTACGCAGTAGTACACTAGCCGTCCGATTCCGGGAACTTGACAGTGCCCTGGAGCCTGCTTTAGGGTTAGGGTTGTTGAGCCTACCACCCTCCCACCTACTGCGTAGGTAGTCAGCCAGTGCGCCAACCACGTCAGGGAGCCAGTTCAGGGGCTGCTTCGACTGTTCGCGGAAACAGCAGGAGATGAATGAGAACCAACCGTCTGCCATACAGGGCTCTGGTCCCGTCCCGCCCTGGCGCTTTGGTGTCTATGAACAGACAATAGAGTGGATGACTTGGATAACTGCCGTCAGAAAGGTAAGGAACCTATACACGAAATGCATGTCCATAATTGGGACAGACCCAAACCGCCAACGCCGCGCAAATGCTCCTGATATCCTAAACCTTCTATATCCATCGCCCCGTCGAGAAGAGCAATTACCATCTGTATGTCACCTCGCCGTACTGTTATCCATGTTGACCATCTCGTACTCGCCCGCCCCGTCCCGCACCCTGCCTCGTCCTCTTCCGCGCGAAAACCCTTGCTCTTCATCAGCTCCGCCCTCGCCGCCAGCATCACCGCTATTATCGTTCGTGCTTGCACCCGCTGCCGACGCTGTGCCACCGCCGCCGTTACCTCCGAAGGATATGGGCTTTAGCTCGCGGTAGCGGCAGCCCCACGTCGCCAACGCGACCGAGACCGCGCTCGCCGCGGCCATCGAGAGCCACCAAGCCGTGTGGCGCGGCAGCTGACCCGAGTACAGCGTTACCACCACAAGATGGATGGCGTGTAGCGACAGCGCAAAGTCGAGCACGAGCTTGGACCGGCCGATGAGAATGATTATCGCGGCAGACCTGTTCGCACGAGAGCCGTCAGTCAGTCAGTCGCTCAGCCAACGGCTTGCGCCATAGTACCAAGAAGAATGGTTAGAGAAGGAGACAACTCATGATAAACGCACATGATCAAGCCGCCATCCAGCACCCAGATGAAGCCCATCAGCCATCCCTGCGTTGTGTCGCCGCGCACGGCGTCCCAACCAAAGACGAGGTCGGCACCGAACTTGGTCCCCGCAACCAGCGCGGTGAAGAGCATCAGAACCAGCGCCCCGGCATAGTACAGCCCCTGTAGCGCGGCAATCTGGCTGAGAATCTTAAGCGGCGGGAGCTCAGCAAGGGCGCCTGAGCGAGGCGGCCGGCGCCGTCGCGCCATGATGGAACGTTTGCTTTCGCAGCCAACCGAGACGTGTGTTGGAAGCGGCACACGCCCTCGTCAAGTTGAATGGATTTTGTCGACTGTCCGCACTGCAAGCGAGGGCTGGCCCTGATCTATCGGACGGGCAGGGTGAGCTCCGTGTGTCGGTCTGGTGTGGACAGCGCAACGAGTTCTCGTACGGCGAAGGATAGGTTGTCGAAGATCAACCAGACATTGCTCTAAATATACGATACCGCGGTGGCCGAACCTGGCGCGTTTTGTTGAGTATCGTGCGCTGGGTGTTGGGTCATCAAGGACAGATAGGTACGCAGGGACGCGCAACGGCGCAACATGCGAGTTGTAAATTACGAGTTTCCGTGAATCCCGTCCAACGCTGTATCTAATCTTGGCTTTCGACCAGGTTCTGGGCTCCAGAGGCATGCGCAGGCCCACCGCCCCGCTTGCCGTCACCGCCAGCGTCCTAACGACGGAACCTGCCGAACGAAGCTGCAGCTCAACACCAAGAGCTTCCATCCAAGCTCCTCGACAACGAAGCTCGTACGGTCAACGGGCGACAACAACGCCGACAAATAACGACACCAGCCACGACAACAATTCGATCATTTATCTCCAGTCCGAGTTGCTGCCCACTGTTTCCACGAGATAGCCAGGCCCGTAGCCTAACTTCACGAATTCTGCCGAGTGACGACGCCCTTCACCCCGAGCGCAGCCCTCAAATCCCAAAAAAGCAGAGGCACACCCACGAGGAAACCGGACAAGAGACAAGTACCGCGCAACAGAGAAAATATGGGTCTTCTCAGCCTCTTCTCCGCCCCTAGCGAAGCCGACAAGCGGGCAGACGAGGTGCGCACCGGGACAGTGGCGCCCACGCGCGCGGAGCGGGCGCGGTGCTGGGCAGCGCGCGACGCCTACTTTACCTGTTTGGATGCGCACAACATTGTTGACGCGCTCAAAGACGAGGCGGGCGCGGCGCGGGCGTGCGGCGGCGAGAGCGTCGGCTTTGAGAAGGATTGCGCCGTACAGTGGGTGTGTTTCTCCCCTCTCTCCTCCTTCTTACCTTCTCTCTGTGTTCGGGTGGGGTGCCAAGGTTGCTGAGTATGGGGACATTTGGTGTTTAGGTCACATATTTCAAAAAGTGGCGGGTGCAGGATATCCAGAAAAAGGCGAGGCTGAAGGAGCTAGAGGCGCAGGGGGCGAACAAGATGGACGTGCAGACCGACTTCACTGCCAGGAGGTGATGATCTGCGTCGATTGTTTGTAAGTTAGGGTGCTTCTGGCGCGCTTGAAGCAACCCCGAGCGCTGGCAGTGTGCAGAAATGTAAGATACTTATCATCCATTGTGCATGGAATGTGAGCAGACACGTCCCCTTCCCGTTTGGTTAAGGTATGGTGTGGTTGGAGTCACGCAGAGTCCCAGAACCTCTGATCAGCCTAACAATGCCACGCGAACCTTTCATAACGGCTACCTACCTATCTACCCATCTACCATGTACTTCACATCGCAGTTGAACACAAGCCTTTAGCGATCAACCACCAACCACAACCCGTCTGTATGTCCGTAACGAGCCTGTCTGTCCCTTATAGCACAGCAGCAGTGCGCAATCCCAGGGCGAAATAGCGAGCGGCTAAGCGGCAACATTTCAGGTACAGAACTGCTGACCACAAACATCTAGGGCGTGCGTCCTTATACAATAACAACGGTGTCTAGCTGTCTAGAAAGTACAAACAAACAAACAAACAAGCGCGCAATGGCAGCAACCCGGACCGGCTATGAGCAATTATGCCGAAAAGCGGAAAAGATGGGATCCAAACAACAACAAGAGTAACAGGACGATAAGTGTGACTTTGGACAATGTAACCAAGCAAAGAGAGCAACACACAAGGAGGCCACACCGGAAAGACTAAAAATAAAAAGGGGGACAAAGGAGACCTCCAAACGTGATATGCCAGTCGATGCGGTATGGTATCATGCTCCTCCTCAACGAGACAAAACTACAACCCCCAAAAGGTGAAAGGAAAACCATTGAGTTTTTGTACAGGGTCCCGTCCGTCGCCTATCTCTCTCACCACCTTACCACCTCGATCCTCTCCCCGCTCTTGTCCCCCGCAAGTCCTTCACTCTAACCTGGAACCCAACCGCTCCGCTGTCGCAGCGGTCCCCGAGTTATTGACGCCTAGCCCAGCCGGACGGGACCATAGCCAGAACCCAGTCTCGTCGCCGCCGACTTGGTCCCCGCTCCTCCTCTTCCCCAGGCAGCGATATCGACGTCGTTTCTACCGACCCAGCGCCATGCACGGACCCTTCCCTCGTCGACACCATCGTCGTCGGCACGACACACACTTCCATGTCAGACTAGGACACGTTCTGCGAGCGAGCCGCCGGCGGCGACGACGACGGCCCGGCCTTCGGCAGCGGCGGCAGCGCCTTGTCCAGGCTATCGCGGCTGATCTGGGTGCGGAGGAGCCCCGCGCGCAGCGAGCGCTGCGATCCCGTCAGGCTCTTGAGCCCGCCGCCGTTCGCGCTGCTGCCATTGCCGCCGACGCCGTACCCACTGTCGGCGCTGTCCGGCTTCGCCGTTGACTGCTGTTGGCCGTTGATGAAGCCGTGGCCCGTCTTGGGCGGCGTGGGGGGTGGTGGCGGCGCCCGCGCCATGCCCCCGCCGCTACTGCCTCGGCTGGCGCTGCGCCGCGGCCCGAGAAGCGGGTTGCCGAAGCCAGGCTCCATCTCGTCGCCGTCCTTGGCGGGCGTCAGCGGCCGGCCATCGCTCTCAGTCAGGAGGCTGCTGACGCGGCTGTTGCGGCTCCGGTCGCCGGTAGACGCGCCCTCGGCAGCTTCCTCCACCACCGGTAGGACGGTCGCCTCCCTGCGGTCGGGTCCCGCCGGACCGCTTGCGCCGTGGTTGGCCTTGTTGGACGGCCCAGGGGCCGTGACGGTCGTCCGCAGTGTCCTGTCGGGCACGTCGTCTTCCTCGTCAATCGTCTCCGGTTGTGGCGGTTCGGCCCGTCTTTGTCCCGATAACGAAGTGGAAGGCGGCAACGGAGGCTGGTAGTTCGGGACGGGCGGGATGGCGGCGTCGGCCTCGGCGGCGAGCGCAGCCTCTCGCTCCTGGGCAGCTCGCAAGGCTTCCTCCTGCGACATGGTGACGTTGGAGATGAAGTTGATGAACCTCTCGCCGTATTCGTGCGGCGGCAATGCCGAGATCTGGTTGCGATCGCTCGAGAGGCCTTTCCAGAAGTGCTCTATCTTCTTGATGATACCGTACTACCAGCAAATAAAAACGTCAGCATCAAAACAGATGGATTTCGGCGCGGCCACGCAGGCAAGGCTTTATGACGCGTACGTGAGTGAGACAGTCGATCACACCGAGGTAGTAAATCTCTTCGCCCGGCGCGTTGTCCTCGTGGGTCGCACGAAAGCCTCCGTCGTCCTGGTTGAAGACGAAGCCCGGTCGGTTCTGGCCTTCCTCAAGCTCGTCGGGCATTCTGCTGCTCGTCTCGCCCATGGGCACGGGCTTCTCGGATTGAATCATCTGCCGCAACTCCCTCGCCTTCCGCTGGTTCTCTAGCTTGGACGGCGTCCGCATGAGGACCGAGTGGGGGTCGAAGTCCTCGGGCGTCCTGTGCCCGCCCGGGTTGAAGACACGCAGCGTCTTGTCCCTCAGGTTCTCTTCGTTGCCCCGCTGGAGGTCGTGGATGCCGACCAGCAGAGAGTAATCCATAATCTGCAATCTCTGCAAGAGCCGCACATCCTTGTGCAGCTGCGCGAGGAAGAGCTGCTTCTTTTGGATGCCCAGCTCGAGGTGCCTCTTCCGCCGCAGCCAGTTCAGATCCTTCAAAGTCGCCCTCGGATTCTTCTCCAGCTCGTCTTCTCGGTAGTCTCGGCCGACAGTCGAGCCCTTCAGGTCGAAAGTCTGGTGGATGTCCCTGTGCGGGGGAAACAGATTGTTCATGACGACGAAATGGATCTTCCTGCCGTAGGGCATTTTGACCCGGTGCAGGCCGTAGAACTGGGAGAGCAGCGTGTTGGGGTTATCCTTGACGTGTTGGTAGTAATCCTTCAGAATCTTGCGGAGGAACTTGTGCTCGGCGTGGTGGATCGTCTTGATGATGTACTTGTAGTCACGGGAGAAGTAGAAGAAACTCCCGCTCTTGCCGGGCGATCCCAGCTCGGACAGGATGTATTTGCCGGTCAGCGAAATGAGGTAGTCGGCCGGGTCCAAGCGGAAGAGGGCGCGTAAGTGGCGGAACACCCAGGGAGCGTAGTCCTTAAACTTGAAGTCGTACTTGGCTGACGGCACCAGCTCGTTCCCGGCGATGTCAAAGGTCGATTTCTGCTTGACGTCAAAGTCGGCGTCGGTTAGCGGGCGGTCGAGCTTCGCGTTGGTCCTCGAGACGGACACGCGGATACCCGTCAGCATGTTGTAGGCCGTCACCCAGTTCGCATGCGACTCGTCGACCTTGGTGCCGACCAGCACCCTGTCGTCATCCTCGATCTCCCTCCGCCTCCTCTTGCTGGCCCGCTTCTGCCTGTACGCCTCCGCCCACCGCAGGGCGTCCTCGTCCGGCACGACCTCGTCCCGCGGCCCGTCCGAGTGCAGCGACCGCGTATTCCGCCTGGCCAAGCTCAGCGATGTCCTGCGCGGTCCGGCCGCCGCCGTGATGGTCGGCGAGAACCTGCCGCTCGCATATGCCGTATCAGCACCGTCCCGCGAGCCACGGGCGGGTGCAACCTTGGGGACTTCCAGGGTGTGGCGATGCTTGATCCCGGGCATGGGAGGCGACAAGGCGCTCGACGGACCCGGAGCATGCTCGTACACGGGGGGCGACGAGTACCGGTGCGGTGCTTTCTGGTTCCTCTGGTTCGAGACGGAGGAGGACGGGACGGTCAAGGCAGGAGCGCTGGCAAGAGGGGCCGGCGGCCAGACGGATCCGTTCTCTACGGCGTGGACGTCTCCTTTGCCGACCGGGTGCAAATACACCTCGACCCCTGGCTGCGGGAAGGGCTCGGCAGCATCCGGCTCGGCGAGTGCTGGCTGGGCACCGGTCGTTCTACAACCCGGTGAGCCGTTCCGCCTTGCTCCATTCAATGGGCCCGGCACTGTGCGGTCAGCGAGCGCTGTTGGGTTGCTCGACGGGACCGGTTTTCGTTTGGTGGACAGGTCAACAGGGCCTGGCCCGTCTTCTCCGCCGCCGGCGACAGCAATCGGCGGCGAGTTCATGCTCCGTGGGTAGCTGAAGTCGCGGGCCGGCTGCTGGTCTGGTTCTAGCGAAGTCTCGGATGTGGTGGATGAGCTGGTCGAGTTGGCCGAGCTCCCGTCAAAGCTGTCATTGGAGGTGTGGGAGTGCGGCTGGCGAGCGACGCGTTCATTGAGCTTGGGGTGGGAAACGCCGTACTGGGCGGCCCCGTCGAGGTGGACAACACCTAGGGTTTGCGAGTCGATGGCCGTGCTTGCGTCGGGCACGAAGGAGGGCATGTCGGTGGGGAGACGGGGCGTCGGGCAGAGGATGGAAAGTTGGCAACCGGGGGCGGCGGGCGGCGGGCGGCGGGCGTGCGGCAGGAGGACGCAGCGACCGAGCGATCGACCTGCCCCAGGGACAATTGAGGCTCCGCAAACTCGATGGTGGATGTTGGCGTAGTGTCCATCCGCCGGAGAGGTGATGGCAGCCAGCGATCGGCTCTGGTGGTTTGCCGCGGTTTGAGGTGTGCGAGGTGTGTGTTGGCGTCGTGGCCGCCGCGCTTGGCTGCGGTGTCTGGGAAACAAGCAGCCCGTACCTTGGACCGATCAGTGAGGAGCCAAGCTGCCTAGCTGTTTTTAGGCGGCCGAATCTTCCCCCCAAAGGCCTGCGGGCTTATTGGGGGCAGTGGGGCGAGCGGAGCCAACGGTGAATGGCAGGCAGGTAAGGTATAAATACCAGAGCGTACTAGTACTACTGACCGTACTACTGACCGCGTACCTACTGGTTGTAACTTTTGGTTCTGCCCGTGCAGTACCTGCCCATGCTTCACGTGAGCGCAAGGTGCAACAATGCCCGCACACAAGCGATGGCAACATGAACGAACGACAGCAGGAGTCCAGGCCACTCGACACGTCACAAAATAGTGCTGCAAGCGTGGGTATTACGGCAGGATAGGACCTCGGTGAGACCTCAGAGAACAGAGCAGGGCCACCGGGGCTGACGCAGGTACTGGCCATTCACAGCGGGGCCAGCGCCAGGTCCAAATCCAGGGTTCCAGGTTGGCGGACGATGAAAGATTGGCGTGCCGTGCCAGGAGTCAGCGGCGCCGAGAACATGGAGGGACAGATCACCACTGCAATACCGCAATGAAGCTGCTCCAGCTGGCGAGCGTGGTGCCAACAGCTTCCAGATGGGGTTTGGGGTCCAACATACATAGGTATCCGTACTCTGATCTCAATTCACACCGGTACCAGTGAAACTGCTTTTCATTGTGGCTGCCGCTGCCGCAGGACCCGGACGACCTCATCTGCCATGCTCGTATCCAACCCCCCCCCCCCCCCCCCCCCCTGGGCCGGAGCGGCTGCTGGGATCCGTGATTCAGCTGGGATCATTTCTCAATTATAAGACGCCAATGCCTTAAAGTCACAGCTCCCTTTCGTAGTGAAAAGCCACAGCCGTGTCTGGTTGCTTTGGACGTCGTTTGGCGCGCTCATTTCGGCAATATCGCTCGGCACTAGGTCGGAAAGCCCGGCGTCCCAGGCATGCCAAGTAGGTATCTGTAGGTAGGGAACATGTCAATGTCTGAACAGGCGTCAATCGTTTCTGGATGACATGGGCGACGTCTCGGCTGTTGTATGTATTGCCAGTGCCATACACAGTAAATGACAGCACTTGATAGCTGAAGTATTAGATGATACGTGAGGCATGCAGGAAATATATGCTGTGGTCTATATATACTCCGTATACGTGAAACAACACACCGCCAGGGTATTAGCACGGAAGCGACGCTTGCACCACCGTCATCATCATCGTCGTCGTCCCCATCAACACCAACAAATCGCCCGACAGAATACAACGCGAATAAAAAGGCGCAAAGCAAAAATCACTCGGTCCGCCTCTCCACAATAGCCTCGCCGACCGGCGCGCCGCCCACAAAGCCAGCATTCTCCCCGTCCAGGCGGAACACGCGGCGGCCGCGCAGCCAAGTCTCGTGAACGCGGCCCTGAAAGGTGCGGCCCTCCCAGGGCGAGCAGCGGTTGCGCCAGCGCATCTCGGACGTGCGCAACGTCCAGGCGTCCGCGTCGTCGAACACGCACACGTCGCCGTCCAGCCCGGCCCGCAGCCCGCCCTTGCGGTGCGACAGCCCGACCTGCCGCGCCGTCGCCTGGCAGCACAGCCGCACGATGTCGGTAATCGAGAGCGTCGCCCCGCCGTCGTCGCCGCCCGCCGCGCGGTCGAGGCCCGTCGTGTGCAGGATCGGCAGACCCAAGCCGACCGACGAGATGCCACCCCATGCGGCGAAGAAATCGCCGTGGTCCTGGGGAGGCGGGGTGGGAATAACCGCCCCTGTCTGTTCATTCTCACTCTTCTTCTTCGTCTTCTTCTCCTCCTCCTCCTCCCCTTCCTCTGGCAACGTCATGTCGATACCCGAGTCGAGATGCTGCATGGCTGGCCGGGTGGTCGCCGCCGCCGCGTCTTCGTCCCCTTGGTGCTCGGTCTGCAAGTACGGCGGGAGCAGCTTGAGCTCGGGCGTGCAGGGCGAGTGGTCCGACACAACCGTCCTGATACACCCCTCGGCGGCGTCGTGCAGCTCCTTCCACAGCCGGTCCTGGTTCGTCTGCGAGCGGATGGGCGGGCAGCACTTGTGGCGCGTGTCGCCGTCCTGGATGTCGTCGGACGCGAAGCCGAGGTAGTGGAAGCACGTCTCGGCCGTGATGTTGATGCCGCGCCGCCGCGCCTGCCGCAGCAGCGGGATACACTCGGTCGCCGACAGGTGCACAATGTGCAGGTGCAGCTGCGGCGCCAGATGCGCCATCGACAGGATCTCCTCCACGGCGCACGTCTCGAACACGGGCGGGCGTGATGCCAAGAAGGAGCTGTAGCTGCTGAGCTCGCCGGCCGGCTGCAGCCAGGACTCTGGTTGCTGGTGCCTTGGGGCCGAGTCGTCGCTTGTCACGTCGGCCATGCGCGGCACCATCTCGGCATGGAACATGAGCGTCGTGGGCGTGTCCTTGAGCGTCGTCATGGCCTGTGCAATGTCCGTGGACGACACGGCAGGGAACTCCTCAACCTAGGTAGTGTGTTGCATCGAATCAGACGCCCATTCGGCCTCACCTTCCATCACGGTCATGAGATGCACTCACCCCCGAGTCGATGAGAAAGCCTTTGAACCCTCGGACGCCGGCCTCCACGAGCGGAAGCAGCTCACCAGCATTCCCCGGAATGACGCCGCCGTAGAAACCAACATCGACCCAACACTGCCCGCGGCTGGCATCGAGTTTCTCCCGGAACCCGGTGAGGGTGGTGGTGGGCGGGATGGCGTTAAGGGGCATGTCGACGACGGTTGTGACGCCGCCCGAGGCGGCGGCCTGCGTGCCCGTCCAGAAGCCCTCCCATTCGGTGCGGCCCGGCTCGTTGAGGTGCACATGGGCATCCACCAGGCCGGGAAGTACCAGCTTCGGGCTGTAGTCGTGGTACTCCCACGCCGGGGGGAAGGAGTTCTGCGGTGAGAGGTCCTCGACTATGGACACAATCTTGCCGGTTTCGGGCGAGATGATGAGAGTGGCAGGCACGACTACCAGTGAGTCGTCGGCCAGAGTGAGCACCGTTCTCGACGAGGCGATGACCACGACAGGCCCGTCGTTGGGAAGGGCCGGAACGGTCATTGTCCCAGAGGAGTTGGGTTTCTGTTTCGACCAACGTAGGAAATTCCGGGGGGGAAAGACGGGCGGGAGAGAGAGCACTCGGAACGGTGAGACAGCAAGACAGTCCGAGTCACTGGTGCTGGTGCCCGCCGTGTGCTCTCACCGAGCCGGCAGAGGGGGCGGAAGACTGATAAGGATCCGTCCGATGAGATGGAAACCGGGTTGCTCACGGTGTACACGCAGCAGGGGTCGACGTCAGGAAGATAAGCAGAAATCAAGCCAGTGTACTAGTGTACTGAGCGGGAAGAAACGAGAGTCAAGGATGACAACGAAGGTTGACGAGCCTGGATAGTGCAAGCACATCTAGCGGGAGGTGTGCAGCAAAACTCCCGAACACCGAGCCTGACCGACTAAACATCTCTCGTCCCTCCCTCCCTGCCTCCCCGCCCCCCCCCCCCCCCCTCCCTCAGACCGGCCCGCCCGATGCAATTCCCGCTTGTTGGGTCTGGATTCCCCATTCGGGCGATTCCGCAGCCCGCAGGAGGCGGCGCCGGAGGCAGATACGGTAATTGTGGGGTGGGGCGACTTACACGTGGGTACCGACAACAAAATGAAGAAAAAAAGAGGATGCGGAGGGAGGAGTCCCTCGGTGTCGTCGCCGGGACCGGCCACCAAACGAAGGGAGCAAGAAGGGAGCAGAAAAGGGTCAGCTTTGCCTTATCAAGAAACGCTCATTGGCCGCATGGCTGGTGTCGGAGTCAGCCGTCCTCCGACGTCTTCGAGGCGGGCCAATGAGCAAGCGAGTGACTAACAAAGAGCCATCCCTGGATGCGCCCCCCCCCTTGACACGACTCCATCCCGCCTCCCAAGAAAGCTATCGCCAGAGCCAGTACGTCAGTTTCAGTTTACATCGAGTAACGGGTGAGAAGAGTTTTTGTCACAGCAACATCCCTTTGCCACGGTTACTCGGTTAGCAGCCACTACACTATTGCTGCCATCCGGCTACTCCCGTAGTATTCTGTTACGTCAATGTTGTATTCTCGCAGCGTCCACTTGCCGCGAATTAGAAGAGTTCGCTCCCATCGCTGATGGTCTAGCAGTGTTACGTAGTG
This sequence comes from Chaetomiaceae sp. R4402, assembly GCA_023628555.1. Lineage (NCBI taxonomy): Eukaryota > Fungi > Ascomycota > Sordariomycetes > Sordariales > Chaetomiaceae > Chaetomiaceae sp. R4402. The sequence goes on from JAMAKO010000004.1 coordinate 859,859, forward strand.
AGAATCCGGGCAGGATCATGCATTGATCGCGCAATGAAGCAACTAGCATCAGTCCAGCTTCCGACGATGACGACGATACTTGTACACCAGCATCTTCCTACTCTACGAGTTCAAGCACCACTCGGCCTGATACTGACTCGCAAGCCATCCCGAGGACTTCCGGGTCAAACCCTCCGTTAGGACCCCGGGGACCTACTAGCCTTCCTGCTGGTTGTCGAGAGCAGTCACAAAGCTGGTCGTGGTTCAGTACCTAGATGAAACAAAGCAGAACAGCGTCCTCGATAGCCTTGACGCGTGGCCCTTTGTCAACGTAGTCACGACCCCCGTTCTCAACCTTTGCTACCCGAGACCGACCTGAACGCTGCTAAATTGATCTAGATCTAGTGACAATGAGTACGTGGACGGCATCTAGGCGCCCCGTGATCAACTCCATTGCCAATGCTTCTATCGAGTGCTCGTCGTGGCCGAGTAACCCCCTCTGTTCCTGCCGGTCTGGGGAGTTCCCATCGCCTCCAACAGGGTGTAAGCGACTACCGATACCAAGTACTCTGATGGCAGCCAGTTGCCCACTCTTTTAGTTTCTCAGCCACAACCGCTGTTGCGCTGACTGCACCCAGCCACTCAAAGTCGCGACACTCCCTCCAAATTCTTGACCTCAACCAGGAGTTTACCTGGCAGACACGGAAGGCACAGTGGTTAGCGTAACTGCTCCGCTTTCACAACGTTCTGGCTCCCGGTCAGGTGCGTAAACAAGCGACTGCACTCACCAATGTTGCCGCCCTGGAACAGCTGCGTGAACGCTTCATCAGCCGCGGCCACGCCGCCCTTGATGATGGTCTCCTGGCGCTTGAGCTTGCCCTCGCCCAGCCACTGCGCGAGCTGAGAAAGCGCCGTGCCGTACTCCTTGACGTAGTCAAAGACAATGAAGCCTTGCATCCTGGGAGGAGGGGCGGGGTGGGTCAGCGTACGGGATGAATTGACCAGATTTCACCGACTGAAACGACGGCGACACTTACTTAATACGCTGAGCAATAATGTTGTTGAAGTTGCGCTGCGAGACAAACGTTGATGTCAGCTTTTTTTGATGTTCGAAGCCAGCTGGTGGAACTGGCCGTTTTCACGAATGGCTCACCGTCGGCCCGGACTTGGTCTCCCCGGAGTTGTACTGGCTGATGCCACCGCACATAACAAATCGAGAAAACGTGTTGGCACGGCCCATCGCCATGTCGAGCTGCTCGCCGCCAACTAAGCCACAGCTTTCGTCAGCAACCCCCTGATTCTTCCGAGTTCTGCAGGGCGGGTCTCACCATTGTCGAAGAAGACGTCGATGAATTTGGGCGTCGCCGCCTTGAACTTCTCCTTGAAGTCGGGATCCTTGTAGTTGAGCGCGACGTCGAGGCCGAGCTCCTCGACCAGCCAGCGGCACTTCTCGTCGCTGCCCGCGGTGCCCACCACGCGCGCACCCGCAATCTTGGCCACCTGCGCGGCCACACTGCCCGTGGCTCCGGCCGCCGCCGACACCACGACCGTGTCGCCCGCCTTGGGCGCGCCGATCTTGGTCATGCCAAAGTACGCCGTCAGGCCCGTCATGCCTAGGGCGCCGAGCACGTCGGTGACCTTAACGTGCGGGGCGCTCAGCAGCTGCGACGCCGGGTTGACCTTGTCCTCGTCGACGATGCCGACCTCGCGGATGCCCACCGTCGCCGTGACGATGTCCCCCTCGCCGGCCTTCTTGGACCGCGACGCCAGCACCCGGCACACGCCCATGGCGCGCATCACCTCGCCGATCTGCACGGGCGGCACGTACGACCGCTTGTCGTCCAGCCAGCCGCGCATGGCCGGGTCGAACGACAGGTACAGGGTCTCGAGCAACAGCTGGCCGTCAGCAAGATCCGCCTCGGTCGGCGCCTCCACCTGCCGCGTGCGGAACGTCTGCCCGGGCACGATGGCGCCCGTGGGCCGCTCCGCGAGCTCGAGCTGCAGCGACTGGCGGGTCATGATGGTGTTTGGTGGAGTAGGTAGGCGAGGTACTTGACTGAGTGTTGTTGGGGTTGTTGTTGTTGTTGTTGTTGTTGTTGTTGTTGTTGCTGCTGCTGCTGTGCGGGCTCGAGAAGAGCAGACAAGGCAGAGAGGGTAAGGTAGGTAGGTGAGTTTGGAAAGCAGGTCGGTAGCCGTTGATGCTGTGTTCAGTTCTCTTCTATATAACGTGCGATAACCTCTGGCCTGGTACCACGAGCGAGAAGCAGAGCCACGCCTTCCCTTATTAGTATTATAATCTCGATTAGTTTTAGTAGTTGTGCTTACCTACTGAACGGGGTTCTGACTAGCACCGGTTTTATCTGCAGGGTTTTCTTGCCGACTGACGTCGCAGACTTCTATCCCTTCTGAGTAATTCGTCCCGGGTGGAGCCCCGTCAATACCGTGTTAACTGCTGTTTCTGCAACCGTTTCGCCGCTCGCTCGGCGGTCCATCCGAGGCCCGAACCGAGGTTGACGCCAAATCCGGACCCTCCTCCCAAGAAGCCTCGGCGCGTTGCCCCCGAATCCCGGCCCGGAGCTGATAAATCATCAAGACCAGGTCGTCGACTTACGCCAGTAAATCATCAACCGGGCTTCACAGCAAGGTGACCTCCATGGTCGCAGAATTGGCGAAAGAGAAAACTCAAGCCCACCGTCAGTCAGCACAAGGTTCTTCTTTCTGGCAGGTTCTTAGGGCTTCCACATATCCCTTCGCTGCATGCACCTCAGCCTGAGTACATGCTTCCACTCCTCCGCAGAACGAGCGAGGTTGTTCACCATCCCATCCCCCTGATCCCGCCAGATTGAACACCGAGGTAAAAGATCCACTGCCCGCACATGAACATCGAAAAAATAACATGTCGTCGCCCTCCAAGCGCCCAGACAATGCATATATGTCATCATACACATGTGCCGCCCCGGCCCCTGTACTAGATGACCTCTAGATGCTGCGCCCTGCCCCCTGTTATACATCAGCCGTAGATTGTGTGGCTGTCCGTCTATATGTGCCTCTGACGAGTTGGACTGTACACTCTTTTTTTTACATATTTTTTTTTGGCTACCTGGAAAACCATAGTCTGCCAGTTTCGGACAGCAGCGTTCACTTCTTCCGTTGAAGCGTCTTGACCGCCATCTCAATTAAGCCATCTTTGGCCTCGCTCTCCGGGAACGCGCTGATGGCGGTAATCGCTTTGTCGGCGTAGTCCTCGGCAAGAGCGCGTGTTTGCTGTATACCGTCGCTTTGCATGACCAAGTCTCGGGCCTGAAAGACAAATGTCAGCACCCACGTCCCGTCTTCTGACGATTTTATGTAACCGGGAGACCTAACCCTTTCAACATCACCATCGTTGGCGAACTTCCTCCCTACCAGAGCCCCGAGCTCCGGCATGGTCTTCCACGCGAACAGCAGCGGCGCCGTCGCCAGGCCAAGCTCTAGATCCGCGCCCGCGGGCTTGCCCAGCTCCTTCTCGCTGCGCGTATAGTCGAGCATGTCGTCGACCAGCTGGAACGCTAGACCCAGATTCCGGCCGTAGCTGTACGCCGCGTCGACCGTCTGCACGTCGGCGCCGCCCAGCAGGGCCGCTGCGCGGCAGCTCTTGCTGATCAGGGACGCCGTCTTCAGGTACGTCTTCTGCAGGTAGTAGGTGAGCGTGTCCTCGGACCAACGCGGATTGGTCTCGTCGCGCGCCGTGTTCTTGAGCTGCATAAACTCGCCCTCGACCAGGTTGGCGATGACAGTCGCCAGCAGCTCAATCACCTCGGCGTGGCGCAGCCGCGCAAGCGCCACCGACGCCCGCCCGAGCAAAAAGTCGCCCGCCAGCACGGCCATCTTGTTGCCGAACTCGAGGTTCGCCGACGGCGCTCCACGCCGCGACACCGAGTGGTCGATGACGTCGTCGTGCAGCAGCGAAGCCGTGTGAATCAGCTCGGTAATCTCGGCCAGTCGCCGCTGCGAGGGGAGGATGTCCGGGTCGGAGGGCACCGTCTCGCCGTCGGCGGCCGCAGACGGGTTGAAGTCGGAGAGGATCGAGAGCGGGGAGATGGACGTGTCGACGGCGGCCGAGGCTTGTATTGTCGCCTGCTGGCGCTGCGGCGCCTTTGGACAGAGCGAGGTCGCCCGTGACATCAGCAACACAATGAGCGGCCGTACGTGCTTCCCCTCGGCCTGCGTGTAGTACTTGGCCGCGCGGTCGAGCGACGGGTGGCCGGAGCCGAGGAGTTTCCGGATGTTCCCAGTCAAGAACTTCATCTCCTTCGCGACGATGCGGAGCGGGTCGATGGTGGGCATATCCCCCTTAGCCGCGCGCGTGATGGCGTTAGACACGATGTTGCCGGCGACCGAGACGGCGGCGGCCCACGCCGACGGCCTAGGCCGGCCGGCGTGGAAGAGCGCCCTGGCCTGGGGCTGCGGGGGCCGGTGTATCCTGACATCTAGCGCGGCGGCTCTGATGAGGCATTCCGAGCACGTCGACGCTCGCAACCGGCCGAGTCGCGAGACGCCGCCGGCTGCGCGAGCCACTGAAGCCCCCGTCCCGAGCTGCATCTCCTCGTGCGTGTTTCCTCCGCCTCCTCCTCGGAAAGAACCAATTGACTGCCAGGCGTCAAGATTCAATCGAATGTTGCATCCGGAACCGTTCTAAGGGGTGCTGCGGGCCGGCGGCGCGTGAGACGATCGGGGCAGGGAGCGTTGTCTGAACGTGTTCCTGCACCTTGGACCTACCCCGAAAACTTCCTTTCCGACAATTTTTAGGCCCGCTGGACTTGACGCAACGCAATGCCCAGGCTGGTTTAGCGTCTGTGGCTGGCCGCTACTAACGCTACCTGGAACACAGTAGCATCCCACGTGGGACGGCAGCCTTGTGGCTGGAGCGCTGTTCACGCCTTCTCTTGGCGCTGTGGGATGTGTTCTGCATGTCAACCGTGCCTTCTTCCAATCTCACATGTGCCCCGTAAGCAGCAGCCCACGGCATCTCACAGGACAGGCTGCTTCCGTTCTTCAGACACCTTTTTGATCGTTTTATTACTTCGTTTGCTCAACAATCGAAGATGGTTTTGCTTACAATGACCCCTTCCATCGTGGAAGGGCTGCAAACGCTGCAGACGTCAGCCTACGCCCCAAAACAGTCGCTGCAGCCGCAGGACGATGAGCCCTCTCTCGAGAATGCCGCTGTGGGCAGGCCCGTCTCGCACTCTCAGGTCGTGGATCTTTGGAGGGCATTGAATGATGCCGGCCACCGAGAGTACACGCTGGAGTTGCTCCTGAGAGGCTCCAAGATCTACATCCCGCCTCCGCCTCCAAAGACCGAGCCGGTGAGTTGGCTTGGCCAAAGGACGCTTGCGTCAGCTTTGCTGTCCAACTAACTCCGCATCATGTAAAGACGGACGATTACAAGGCTCTCATGGTCCGCCTTCGCCAACAACAGGAGCAGCAAGAGTACGCGCGCATGACCAGCCCGCTGCCGCCGATGGAGACCTTCTCGCAGCGCTTCCCCAACGGTAGCAGCATGGCACAAGCGTTTGCCGCCGTGAACCGGCCGAGCCGAGAGGAAGACCTCGGAGACGACGACGTGACTTACAGCGATGTGCACCGCCAGGTGATGCTGATTCTCAACTTCGTCGCGAGCATCCTCGGAGTCGCCGCCACTCTGTGGATCCTGGCCAGGTGGTGGAGCACACCGGCGAGGCTGTTTCTCACCCTGGGCGGCAGCATCATGGTCGGCGTTGCGGAGGTAGCTTTGTACTCAGGATACATATGGCATCTGGGCCAGGCCAAGAAGCAGGACAGGACATTGAAAGAGGTCAGGGAGGTCGTGCAGACATGGGCCCTTGGCGCCGAGGAGAAGCCGGCCACTATCTTGGTGGAATGCGGGAAGCAGGATGCAGAGGTTCGGAGGCGGCGAGGGGAATCAAATTCTTGACCTGTATTATCAATGTTGCATCTGCCAGGGGCCTTTCAGCACCTGCAATGTGTTGATGGATGCCTAGGTACCTACCTATATATAGGTACGGAGTATCGCATCCTGAAAATGTCGGCTCTACGTAAGGTACGGAGTAAGTTCAGCACTGTGCATTGACTTTGGGTCCCATCTGTCCTGCGTAGTGGGTTCCCCTTGGCAGTGGGGCACACACGCGGGTGACCCACGCTCGGCCACGTCATTGTACAGGCCTCATTCCGTATCGCCGCTATCAGGACGCGTAGGATCGCGACGCGACAAGACGCGTTACTTTGAGCAAAGCCCAGTAGGTATTTTCCGTCCCGTTTTCGGATGTGTGTCCGGACGCACTGGTCAATTGAGTCTACCTCCTCAGTTCCACCTTCGTGAGCATCAGCGTCCCTGGACTCGTTACTGCCCTTTCTTCTACTTTAGAAGTTTCATTTTTTTGTCATCTTTTTGGTGACCCTCCCCGGGTTCGCCTGTCCATTGACTCCTGCCAGGCCCTCGACAACTGCGCAATCTCGACAGACATGTCAATCGACCAGCCATCGAGCGCAAGCGCCACCATCCATCCTCCAGCTACAGTGTCGCCGGCTACAGTGTCGCCGGCGTCGACAAGTGGCCGCAAACGGCCGTTGCGCACCTACAGTCGACGGTCGGTCCAAGCGAGGGAGCCTGCACTTGGCAGCTCGCTGAGGGATACGACGGAGGAGACAGCCAGGGCAGCCACGTCGCTCGTGGAATTGCCGCAGTTACCGGAGCTCTCCGCCGACCAACAACAAAGTCGAGAGGCACCACCGAGTCGTAGCTCAATCCTGGCCTATTTCAAGCCTCTCCCGCCAAGTTCCCACCACGCACCAACTGACGCCGCCTCGGCGTCAATCCTGACAACTCCGCCTCCCTCCGCCCCACCTCTGTCGGAATCACGAAAGCGGCGGAGACTGACTACCCGGCCCGTGCTCAGCGAACCACGCAGCCAACCAGACGACGGCACCGCAGAATGTATTATTGGGGTCGGCGGCGGGCCCGCGGAAGAAGCGGAAGCACCGGCAGCTTGTGACCCGAAGTTGATCACAATTGATGCACAAGTCGAGGGCGGGACACATGGCGCCGCGCGCCCGGCTTTGCGCCCGGTAGCGGCTAACGCGCAGCAACACCCCGGCGGGCCGGGCAGCGCTGACGGGACCGCCAGGAGCAAGAGGCGGGCCGACAAACGGCCAGTGAAGGACATGACGCAAACGACGCTGAGCCTCTCAGTTCACAAAGAGCCAGGCTACACGATATGTGGGGTGTGCGACATCCTGTACAACCCGCTGAACGAGAAGGACCGCAAGGAGCACAACCGGCGCCACGCTGCGCATTCCCGGATTCAGAAGAAGGCCATGGGGCGATGACCTGAAATCAAATCCACAAGCTCTTTTTGTCGACCGAACGGAGCCAGTAAAAAGCCGCCGGAGATGCAGAGAGGGACAAACGGGGACGGGGAACCTGAACGGACGCCAGTTGTTGGTGGGGCCACTGACACCCATTACATCATTGATGCACCTCCAAAAGCCGTCTCATCGCCCCCCGGGACGATGGTAGTGTACACTCCAGCCAGCTTCGCATCTCGCCCCGGGGCCCATCCTATTTGGTTATATATAGCCCGATTGCTGCTTGGCTTTTCTTGGCCTTTTCGAAATCATGGCTGCATTATCAGTTTCGTATCCCCACTCAATCGGCTTGGCATCATGGTACACCAACACGGCGATCACCACCACATCCCGGACGAGCACCGGGTGCATAAGTAAGAAACTCACCCTCGACCCCTTTTCCATTTGGGTGTCGGTCTGGCCGGCAGACTAACTCTACCCACACAGGCCCGGCGCATGGTTGCCGGCAGACCACCGTGTGCATCGGAAATGGCTGGGCCAGACGATTGACCACATTGACAAGCATGGCGAGAAGAAGTTGATTCCCGTGCTGCAAGAGTTTAAGGACTTCATTGAGGACAACTCTCGAATCTTCATGTATTTCAGCGCGATGTGGGAGGAGATCCCGAACAGGCCGCCCTACGAGAAGGACCCCACCGGCAAGAAACAGATTCGAGACTACCAGCACATGCTGCAGGTGTTGAACCACGTCTTCGGGAGGGCGCCGGAATGGTAAGCCTTCGCTGCGCGTCTCCACACACAAATGGAAGAACAGCAGACTGACCTTGATGTTTAGGACGGACGCGGCGGCCAGCGTGGGTATGGTCGGCGTGCCAATGTGCGCCATTTTCGACTACGCAATGGGCACGCCGAGTGGGCACGCCGCCTTCTTGGACCCCGACGTCAACCGCATGCTGAAGAAGATTCTCAATGAATGGGGCAAGTACCTCGAGTCGCCCGAGTCGGCCGAAGTACTCGGCGACCACCGCACAGGGTGGTTTGGCGAGGTTGGCTACAAGGATCTGATGGAGGTCGCCAATTCCGCCAACAAGACGTCGTTTAAGTTTGAGGACATGTACAAGTGTGAGCCGACGCAGAAGCATTACGGCTTCAAATCGTGGGATGGTATGCTCTTGTCGCCCCCCGTTCCCTCCCTGTTTGCCTTCTTCCTCTATCGAATGCGCCTGGGGCCTTTACTGACCCAATCGTGACAGATTTTTTCACGCGTCAACTCCACCCCGAGGCGCGGCCGGTCGCCTCGCCGGACGACGACAACGTCATCGCCAACGCGTGCGAGTCCAAGGTGTTCAATGTGGCGCGCGGTGCCCAGCTGCGCGACAAGTTCTGGGTCAAGGGCCAGCCGTATTCGATCGCTGATATGCTGGGCAACGACGGGCTGGCGGCGCAGTTCGACGGCGCGACCGTGTACCAGGCGTTCCTGTCGGCGCTGTCGTACCATCGCTGGCACGCTCCCGTTTCGGGCACTGTGCGGCGGGCCTTCGTCGTCGACGGCACCTACTTTAGCGAGCCGCTGTTTGAGTCGGCGGTTGAGGGCGGCGCCATCAACGCGCAAGGTCTCAGCGTCGCGCAGGGCTACCTAACAGCGCTGGCGACCCGCGCCGTCATCTTTTTCGAGGCCGACAACCCGGCAATCGGCCTCATGGCGTTCATCGGCGTTGGCATGGACGAGGTCAGCTCGTGCGAGATCACGGTCAAGGAGGGGCAGCACGTAAAGAAGGGCGACGAGATTGGCATGTTCCACTTTGGCGGCTCATCGCACTGTCTACTGTTCCGCAAGGGCGTCAAGGTCGGCGGTTTTCCCGAGGTCGGGAGGAAAGAGAATGTGCCGGTCCGCGGGCACTTGGCCGTTGTCGAGCTCTGAAGGGTTGCAAAGGACGGGGAGGAGGGGGGAGGGGGGGGGGGGGGGGCGTGGTTTGGGGCAGTTGTGATGCGATGCATCAAATCAGTGGCCAGGCATATTGTGCATCTACGACTGTTTCGGTAGCAGCGGACTCGAGCGCTCGCGTTGGACATGATCTAATAATGCGGTAATTCAGTTCACCGAAGCAGCTGTCAATATCTATCACACCATCACACCATCCTTTACTGCGCACCTTCGCTGCCCACTGACGCGTATGGTGTTGCAAACCGTGTGCATTGCTCGCCAACACGGGACGGGTTTCGGTTGTTATGCCATTCCACCCCAGCCTGATGGGGCTGAACCTGGGGGAACACAGCTTGGTCACCAAGCTAGCCCTGCACGTCCATTGGGGCCTGGTCGGCAGGCCGACAAGACGACCGGTGTGATGGGGTTTTCGACAAGGGCTCTCTAACAGCCACAAGGCTCTGGTGGAAGCTCTGGATCAGTGCACAGTAGATGGATGCGGCAAGGATGTCGGCGGATTGGTCTGCAGCCCGCCACGGCGTCGTCGCGATGTAGGGAAGGTTGAGGATGTCGGCTGGGTCTGTCTCCCTCAAACGGGGCGCATTTGTCGACGGGTTGTGCTAACGGTGAGCATCTGGACATGCTGCACCGGTGTGACTGCAGGACCGCTGCGCTGATGCATCGCCAGCATGCTGCCAGGACAGGATCTGATCGGTGAAACTTCCGCCTAGCAAACGCGCAGCAGCCGGAGCTCACGGCTGATGCGCGTGCAGAGCCCTATCGTCGGATGCCCAACCGAAAGGGAGCGAGGAGCTCATCACAGGCCAGAGGGATCCAAGAATGCGGGTTTGCATGCAGTGTCCATCGTGCTGTAAGCCTTGGTTGCGGGCTGGAAAACGAAAAGAAAGTACTGTGTGCTGTGATAGGAAAGGTGTAGCCCTTATCGACAGTCGAACTCTTCTTCCTGAGATTCGTGCTGTTGCCGGGCGGTGTGTAACCGGCCGTTCTCATACCCCCAAACGTTGGCTCAGGCCATGTCGTGCGGCCAGACATCAGTGTGGTTGCAGCGTCAGAACTCGACAGGGTCATGACAGCTCGGCCCTCATATTTCGGGTGCAGGAGGTGGGCCTGCAGGTTGTGTGGGAAGGGGGGGTCGCATCCTCGGGCAGCTTGGGTTTGTCGGAGGTAGAAAGGACGGGATTTAGTCTCGGAACCAAGCACTCAGTATTTACTGTGGGCTGCAGGTGGCATCATCCACGGGCACTTCAATCCTGCATCCACAATTTATCAGGGACACAAAATACCAGCCATACCTTCAGTTTGCACCATTCTGCCCTCAGGTCCTGCGCATTGTCCTCATCAGTCGTGATTGATCACTGCATGGTGGATGCCACGTAGATGGTCGTGGACTCGGCCGCATGTGCCCATCACAATTAGACATTGTTGTCTGTCTTTCAGGACCAGAGATGAGATGCTCGGGTGCCCTAATGTGTACGTCAATGATGACATTGCCCGAAGCTCATTCGTTACACTGGGGCCTAATGTCGGCTTCGGCCTGAATGATTGAGGAGTACCTAAGTACCTAAGTATCTAGCTTGACCTAGGTAGAATGCGGTAAAATCATGATCTCGATCAAGCACTATCACCTACTGCAAGGCAGATTGCATCTGTGCACACGCTGTTGTTGCCCGGTTGGTAGCAGTGTGTTGGGCATACACGCACCACCTTCAGCCTCGGGGCGTCGATTCGCTGCGGGGAGGAGTAGGGCGAAGCATTCCCAGACTCGATCGAAAATCGGGTGTAAGGCGGAGGATAGGGACTTTCAACAGGTTAGAGGTCACAGTGCATTACTGCAGCCCAGAGCCAATGGGTTCCGGCGAGCAGCACGAGAGCAACTTGGAATTGAGCAGAGATCAGTGACACAGCAGCGCAGCTCATCATCTATATAGGACTCCTGGCAGATAACAGGCATGCGGGTGTGGAGCCGAGACATAGAAAAACGGTACCTGTATGTTGATGAGCTCGGGATACCGTGGCAGCACTCCCACATGAACACAGCACAGCCGCGTTGGGTCTTCAGCGTACTCCGTTTCTAAGGCGCTTACAAGGTACCGTACCTTAAGTACCTTAAGGTAGTAGTAGTCTTCAAGACATGCGTTGGGCGGTGCTGTCAGAACCTTGCATTGCTTAACGGGAAAACACCGGAAGCTTACACAGTAGACGACGGCTACTAGTTAAGGTATTCCGTACCTCGCAGCGAGACTGATAGGTACAGACTACGTACCACAGTAGGTAGGCGACCAGCGCATCGACGCCCGAGCTGACCGGAGATTACGTCTCGGCATCACGGCAAGGTAACTGTACTAGCGATGCATTTTTCCGAGCCATTGTAGCAAATCGCCCTGATGCGTTGTCCATAATAGAGCCGTTGACAAACCGAAAATGCCATCGTCGCCGGCAAGGTAGGTGGCTCCGTACCCGAGGAACGAACTGAACGGTACTGTGTACCAGGTAGTTGGCAAGCAGGCGGGCAGGTAGCAAGAGCGCAGAAGCGCGTGAAAACGCTCAACCTGGCCTTCTAAATGGAAGGATTCCAACGACCCCGGTAAGTTCAGAGAGTTCCGAACATTAAGCCACCACCTGGACCTGATCGTACCTGCCTTGACAGTGGACATGGTATCGCGTGGAATCTGGAGGCTGAATGCATTGAGAAAGTGCTGCTTCCGAGTGGAATGGGTCTGTGCTGCTCCGAATGGACTTCCATTCAGCTCCAAGGCGGGGGTCCTCGCATCCCCCACCTTCAAAAACGTGCCCCAATTCCTCCCAGTCTCACACACTCACGTCTTCGTCCCGCGTCCAAGTGGAGGCTTGTCGACACAACCGACCGATTGCGATAACGTCGAAGCGAATGTCTTCCTATCAGATCACTGGCTCTGATTCCGTTTTGACGCCCGGGCAGATGGACGATGGACAGGGCGGAACCTTTTCATTTTTTTTCCCCCTCTTCATCTGAACCCCGTAAAGTTCCGCTTGGCGGAACACAAAGAATGAGGAGGCGCTGGGAGCATGCCCTCCCGGTGCCCTGCCGGATGAGCAAGGCGACCGACGGGGCTGGCTGTGTGTGCACTTGGGGGGGGGGGAGCAAGCCATGTCCTGTCTCCGTCCCCATGCGGGAGCGCCTTCATGCAAGCGACCCTTGCAAGCATACCGCCAAACACGGGATAGCCGCATTCCCTTGCTCTGTGTCGTCCAGTCTCGCGACCCCCAGTCCGCCTCCCCCGCGAAGCGCCGACCGCAACCCCCTCCCTCCCCCACACGGCCACACCACGCTCACTCGCGCTCAGGCACACACCACCTCGGCCTCGTGAAGCTCACCGGCTGGACCATCGCTCGCGATTGAGAGTTTGCTTCAGCTGGTCCTTGCAAACCAGTCGGTCACCGCATCTTACTAACAGTATAGCAACGACGCACTTTGCCACAGCCATTCAGCGTCAGTCCCTACTCAACTCGCTCATCTGCGCCCGAACCCGCTCCTCGCACGCCCCGTCGGCTACCACACGAGTCTGGAGCTAGCTCCCCGGTTATCTGATCGACGCGCCAGCCAGCAGGCTTCCCACCCCCCCTCTCCCCCCGGCCCAGCAGCGCGGCTCTGTCCACACCCTCCCTGCCTGCCTCCGATTCTTTCCCACACCCTGCTGCTTACCTCTGCCATTGAAGTCGCGCGCCTTAAGACCGGAACCGTCGCTGCCAACCGGAGCCGCCCTCACCCCGCTCGTTGCTGGGCCCATCCTTGTCGCCGTGCCGGTGCTGGTGTTGGCATGGTCTCGTTATTGACGAGCGATGGACCGCCCTCTTTCCGCCGTGCTAGGCGACGGCGGCTTACACTGGCCGGATAGTCACGGTATCAACTCGGACGACGGGCAGTCCGTCGGTCTGTCTTCCCCATGGCTCGCTCCCTTCTCAGCGGGCTCCACGTCCGCCTGCTTCTCGCACACCGGCCAACTCTCGCCCATCAGCAATGGCAACGGCGCGGACCCGTCGTGTGGGTCTGCCGACAGCTCCGCCAGCCTCACGCCTGCGTCCCCGTCCCAGTCGCCGCCAATGACGACCTCCGCCCAAAGTGCGGCATCCTCATCGGCTTGCCCGGCCCCAGCTTACTTGGGTCACGCCGGTTTGCGAAGTGACGAGGGCGAACATGGGATGATGCAGCACGCCACTTGGGAGGAGGATGGCGCGGGTGAGAGGTTGGCGATAGCCAAATCGGAGCCCCTCGACGACGGCGACGACGATTTTTGCATGGACGATCTTCAGGAGGCCCCCTCGCCGAGTTCCAGCCACGCGCCTAAGGATGTCCCTGGCGGCTTACCAGACCAGCCCATGCCGAAGAGGCCGAGAGGGCGACCGCGCAAACACCCCCTGGCCCCCAGCGCTGCGGTGAGCAAGATCACCAAGGGCCGGTCGAAGACGGGATGTCTCACCTGCCGGAAGCGAAAGAAGAAGTGTGATGAAGCGAAGCCCCGGTGTGAGTGAAACAATCGACCGTCCGCGTCCACGCAGAAGGAGCAATGTCTAACTCTTGCCACAGGCATGAACTGCGAGAAGAATGCGGTTGTGTGCGAGGGCTACCCAGAGAAGCAGATATGGAAGAGCGGCAGGGAAAGGGCCACCGAGGAGGGTACGGTAACCCGCGATCTCCGCTAAGCGCACCAGTTGTATTGTTGCGGCTTCTAACTGTGGACACAGAACGATTCAGGTCCCGCAGCATCCCGTCCATCACGATGCACCCCCTTTTTCCCGGTCTGGAGACTGCTGAGGACAGGATATTCTGGAAGCATTACAACGAGCAACTCAGCACCGTTCTCACTGTTGAGGGAGAGCACCGAAACGCGTTCAGGGATCTGATGGTCCCGGTTGCGGTGAGGCACCAGGGCCTCATGCACTCCATTCTGTCGCTGGCCAGCAAGCACATCGACTTTGAAACCCCCTACGGCCTCAACATTCTCAAAAGCAACCCCCACACCACTGTTGACGCTCTCAGGGCACGCTCTCACTACCACCACGACCAGGCCCGGGTCCAGTTCTACAACAGCATCGACTTCACTAAGCGCAAGCCGACCGTAGATGACAGGAGCCTCATGGCGGCTCCTTACGGCCAAATGTTATGCTTTTTTCTTGAATCTCTGGTCGAGGGCAGCACGCGGGGCGAGCACAGGCTGCACCTAGCCGGGTACCGCAGCCTTGTCTCCACCGCACCGCCCGGGGAGTCGGCATTTCTGTCCTTCATCGCCGAATTCTTCCAGTATCACATTCTAGCCGATGAGCTCATATACTCCGTCGCCGACCCGGCAGGCCAGTCCCCGCCCAAGCCTCTCCCGGCCCTCCCCGACATCCATTCGCCCAGATTGCTGGGCATCGCCGACGGCCTGCTGCCCTACTTGTCCGAGATCACGGCGATTCGCAACACGATTAGGGCGAAGATGATGGCGCAGACTGACCTGGTTGTCGAGTACCAGGATCTGTATCCAGCCGTCGAGATCGATGCTGCCATTCAACAGTGGATGCCCCTATGGCCGCCTGGGGACAGCCGCGACGTGGTCAGCTTGCTGTACAAGCAGATGATGTGGATCTACCTCGACCGGACCGTCTACCCACCGTCCGTGTCCCCGCCCACGTCCGTCACGCCCTCCTCTGTCGCATCATTCTCTGCCGCCCACGACGGCCGGCTCGCGCCGTCGGCAGTGAACACTCCTCCTCAGTCTGCAGAGACGAGCCGCGCCTCGTCACCGAAGCTCGTAGGCCCCAGTACGGGAAGTAGCCGATGGCATGTACGATCGGACACAGCATCATTACCCCCCTCACTTTCATACAGCGAGAGCGTCTGTGGGGACGATAGTGAACTCCCGTCTGCCACGGTACGCAGCCGCTTCGACTCGCCCCCGCCGGCCCGCTACCCGCCCCGTCTCGACCCGCGCGTTACCGTCGCCGTCGACGAATCGCTGACCCTGCTGGAGCTGTTCAAGCCCGGCGACCCCTGCCAAACGCTGCTGCTACTGCCGTGCTTTCTCGTCGGCACTGCCTGCTTCAGCCCCGCGCAGCAGCGCCGCGTGCGCGCGGCCATCCGCACCGTCCGCGGCTACACGGGTCTGCGCAACGCCGACCGCGTTGCCGAGCTGCTTGAGGAGGTCTGGCGGCTGATGGAGGCGGGCGACTGGGTTGCCGCGTGGGACTGGGCCGGCGTCGCGCAGAGGTTGGGGCTGGGTTTCATCCCGGCTTGATGGGGGTATAACAGCAAGGCCTGGCTTGCCGTCTGTCGGTGTGCCATCACATTCATCGCCCATGATGATTTCCCGGCGTTCTTGTTGCTTCGCTTGCTTCGCATTATATCCTGAAAGGAGCCTCCCTTGCTCTCCACCTCGACTCAGTTATTGTTATATTTTGCTTTATTCTCATTGCCGCCGTTAGCGGACCGCTGCGTCATGATCTGGGTTCTTTTGCGTAACAGCCACTGGTCGCCTTTGGAAGCGAGTTATCAATCGTCGAACTACCGGTACGACGTTACCGCACTTGATTTTGTGGCTTGAGAACATCACTGGTCTCGATATTCTTTCTCGTGCAGGTTCGAAAATATTTGGATATAGTTACGGCTTGCAACGTTGGAGAGTTCTGGGCACCATCTTGCTGGCGGATCATGGGAAGATGGCGTGGAATTGTTCTGGTTGGGAATTGGGGAATGAAGGAAAAATACGTTATATATGAAGATGTTGAAAGCGGGCAACTGGCGGAGGACAGCAGTGGTAGTACGGCGTATATGTCGGGGATGCTACGGAAAGCGAATTCAGGATTGTTGCGGATAGTGTGGCAAGAGCCTTCTTGGATCAAAGGGAATTACGGGAGCGCTAGGGATAATGGACTTGCTATGCGATCGATTTACATGCATCTGTGTTCGCACGTTGTATAGCAATTTTGAGTCCCTCCATGACTCCCGCTCTTCGTGTGCTTCCAGACGCTTGTTTGTGTAGCGCCTTGCTCGCGGATTCTTCTAGACCGAGACGTCATCGGCTTTACCACTGACTGCACTACTCTGTGAACACCATGTCCTTCCTCCTGCACACTTCCCGTGCACAATTCGTAGCGCACACATGCATATTCGAACAGTCAGGCGTATCCAGAGAGCGCCGGGGCCCTGAGTCTTTGTGAGATTCTCTCCGGTCCTCCAGGATAGATCAACTTCGAGCATCATCCTCTTGACCTTCTTCATTAGAACCGGTTCCCTCCTGCCCCTCCCGCAGCGTCACGTCAATGCCCCCTTGAACCTTGCGAATCTCGTATTTGCCTCCCAGGACCAGGTCCTTGGCGACCAGCTCACGCGTGCGGCCCAGGCTCTCGATGGCGGCGATGCGGTCGATGGTCGCCTGGAGGTGGGCGCGGAAGCCGGGTTGCGCGACCATCTCGCGAAACGCGAGGTGCATGGGCACGGAGCTGGCGCGCACCTGGGCGTCGCTCGTGATGCTGAAGAGGTTGAGCCGATCGAGCGCGCGCACAAAATCGGATCGTGTCATGATCTGCTGCGCCTCGTGCAGCGGGTACGACGGCAGAATGTGGCCCACGGTCGAGTCGTAGGTCTGCTCCATTGAGTTTTCCTTGTCGACGAGTGCGGTCGCGAGGACGACAGCGGCCGCCTAACAGAAAAGACGGATGAGCAAGGAGGTGTGCGTGGTGAAGCGGGAACAAAGTACGGGGTTGCAACTTACGGCCCACTTCTGTTGATCCATCACATCGTCGTCCATTTCGGCGCCGAGAATCCAGCACTGGTTGAGGAACCACGTCTTTTCCACCTCTTTGATCTTGTCGCATGTGGCAAGCATGTCCCGGCTCCTGGCGACGCGGTTCAGGAAGTTGAGCCGACCGCCGACGCGGTCATAGATCATCTTGAGCATCTCGGCGGATGGCGACTCGCCAAAGTAGCGCTGGCGGTAGTTCTTTAGAGCGGCCGTGGCCTGGGCCTTGGGCAAATCCACAATGGTTAGGACTTCCATCCGTGTTGCCAGCTGCTTCAGCCGCTCGTACACCCAGTAGTCATCACTGTTGAAGACCATCGTGACCAGATTCGACGCCGCCCACTGCTCGGCTCGCTGCTGCAAGAGCTCAATCAAGTCCTTGCCGTCGTCGTCGTCTCTGATCAGGTGCATCTGGTTGATGATGACGACCAATGGCCGGCCAACCTTGGCGCGTCTCTGAAGCGCAACCTTCTCCACCTTGTTGAGGGCCCGTTCAATGTCGAGAAGCGCGGTGGTGTCCCTCGGACCGCGCTCGCTGAAGTAGCTGCCAATGTAATCCTCGTGAAACTCGTAATCAAGCGCTTTTCCGAGGCGGATTCGGAAAATTTCAAGGTCGGCGTGGGCTTCGAACATGGCAACGCCGTCTCCGTCGATCTTGCGCATGGCCTCCAGCAGCATGCTGCTCTTGCCCGTACCCTTTTCGCCGATGAACAGGTGGTAGTGCCCCCCACTGCGACCGGCAACAATGGCGTCGACGGTGGGCTGCTCCGGCCGCTCAATCCTTGGACCGCAAGGTTAGCCGTTTATCTCATGATCAGGGCATCGAGAGCGGATAATAATGTCCGGGAACTACAAAGAGCGTCCTGAATCCAAAAACGAATAAAACCACACACACAAAAAAAAAAGAAAGTATGCGAGCTCGACGTACCAGTGGGTGGCGGCGGCTGTTTTGGCGAGGGGGAGGTCCTTGCCTATCGCAGCCAAGTCAAGGACGGGATCTCCGGGTTCGAAGGCGTTGGCCATCTTCTGCAGCACCATGTATTTGTACGACTTGTGGTACGCATAAGCCGCGATGCCGAAACCGGCACCGAGTACGAGAATGGAGGCGAAGGATGTCGCGGCGGCCTCCAGCATCTTCTCCAGCAGTGAAGTGCCAGCATTTTGCTCTGGAGGTGGTGGCGGGCTGGGCGCAGGGTTTCCATCATCTCTGAGTGCACCCTCAGCATCTAATTTGGTTTGTGAGTGAGTACCTTAACCGAGCATAGCCGCCGAGCCTCACCAACGAAGGTACATACCGAGCGAGCGGGACGGCGGTCCGCTCGAGAAGGTTCTCCCGCTTAGACACGAGCGCCAGCATATCGGACCAGCGAGTCGATGGGTTCTCGCAACAGCCCTTGCCGCGGTATGCCGCCCCAGCAATGTAACAGACATAGCTCAAGAAATCATAGAAAAGGGAAAGACGAAGGAGGGACCAGACGTGTGATGATGATGATCTCAAACTGCCTAGGTAAAGCCACCTCGCCGACCTAGCGACACGGTGGATCAAGCCAACTCAGTGACACATCACCGAGAAGCATCACGAACAAAGACGATAAAGAGGGAATGTGCAGGTCCTGGGCCAGCGATCGGAAAGCGTGTGGTTGGTGAGTGTGAGAAAGCAGCCATGACAGTCAGTAAGCCGGTCGAATCGAGGGAGGTGCGCGGTCTGTCTCGTGGTTGGTTTCAGAGAATAGCGTAGTTCTTCTGGGCTGTGCTGTCTTGGCAAGCTTGGCAGCTCGGTCCAGGCCTGTATTCAATCGAACCCCAGCTGGGCCAGCTGACGGCAGCTGTTCGTGAAGGTAAACAACCCCCTGAGGCCTAAGTCCACGTAGCTGAACAACAAAAACACCAACGAACGGGAGGGACGTGGAGGCTACGTGAAGAGAAACGCAAGAATGGAGAAAATTGGTTTATTCATGACCTGAAATCCTTTGCGAAAAGAGAGATGTTGAGGCCTTAAAAACTCATTCTGTTCCCCGCTGTTTTTGTTCCACTGGCTTCTTCCTAAGCTGAGAGAGCAGGTGAAGTCTGCCTCCACAAAGCGTTGTCTACTGCATTATTCCATTGGGTTTGAATGCTATTGAATTGGAACCATTTGCGTATTGTTGAGAGCAACCGCAGTTTGGTGCCGCATAACTTGACAGCTACGCTCGCAGTCAATGGAGAAGAATACATCTGGCTTTCTTCAGTCCCAAGACCTAAAGACCACGATGCCGTTCACTTCGTGGTAGTTGCAGTAAGAAGACAATTCAAGCATTCACGTTTCTGTTTTCAGAAACAAGCACGCAATTCTGCTAAAGTCACTGTGTTATTTCACCGCTGTACTCACCGCGGCTGCCTTCCCTCGCCCGTACTTCCACTCTGTAACCGACCAGTTGACCGATTGCACGGGAACACTTTTCGTCTTGAGCAAGCAAATCTCAAGATTGGGCATAAGGCGGGGTCTCACGGTTTGTCCGTTTACGTTGAGACCTTCTTTGGTTGTTCTATAAGCAACCTCCACTGACAGGGCACTGAGACCGACCACATTCGCTGTCCATGGACCGAGCTGACCACGCCCTTCCCCGGCTCACCCCCGGAGAGTTGGCCAATCCTCACACAACAGTCTCGATCAATGGATTCTCAGTGCACCTGTGGCAAGTCGCGCACCTTTACGGAGTACACTATGATGTCGACACGCAGACAAGAAAGGCTGGAGCCTCCTCTGCTGCTTTCAGGAGGCAGCAGAAGTCGTTCACACCTCCCATCTACGAGCCGGCCGCCATCGGGCTTACACTCAGCGGACTGGCTTACCCCGACTCGCCTACAATGCCGGCGGATGATGACCCAGGTCGCATCCCAAAGCCTGATGACAAGCAAGGCAACAGAGGTCGAGATTCGCTGACGCGTGAGCTTATTTCCGTGGTAGACGGCCTGATCGATGAGGCCTGGTTGTTGGAGGCAAGCGAGGCCAATTCAGGCGTTGAGCCTCAGGATCCTTCACAACGCCGACACACACAGCCTCGTTTTTGGCCAAATAATGTGCCACCCGAGCCAGCTGTCACGACATATCCGCTGCTTCTTCACCCTCCACCCCGCAAGCCGTTGCCTGCGCCTCCGTCGGTACGGCTGGTACCCAGTCAGCGTCGCGCAGAGAGCTACAACGAACCGGATGTACACACACTGCCCGCTGCTCCATCTTCAGTCTGGGCCGACGGGTTGCCAGCACCTGGCGACGTGCGGTCAAGACGAGACAATGGCCGGGCTACCCCGCTGCAACGTGCTCGCAGTTCGCACCCAGGCCAGGGACCATCGGGCGTCACAAACGATCAGACTAATGCTGTGACTACTGCACGGCTCAGAACTTCGTGCAAGCCCCCCTTCGCGACCGATTCGAAGCCAGCGCTGCCCAACATGCTGCCGCACCCACTTCCCAGTTTCCTACAACGACCGCCCAGTTTCCTGCAACACCCATATGAAGCACAGTCGTCAGAGGAGAGCGGTGGCAGCGACGGCGGGAACGAGACGACAACCCGATCAAGCGCCACGCCCATGTACTCCTCAGATTCGGCAAATGCGGCGCAAGGACCGACAACACCATTAGTGGCAGTGCCCACGACGGAGCCAGGAACCCGAGAAAACGACGAGACAACCTTGACGTCGCGCTGGAGCCCGGACAGCTCCCCGGAGAGGTCATCCACAATGAAGAGGGTCAGGAGAGCGCTCAGCTTCGCCAGGCTGCGGCCGCGCAAGTCCAAGGCGGCACTGTTTGGGGCGGCGGTAGCGGCTACAAACGAAGCAGCGGGGCGACCTGCGTCGGTTGCATCGGTCTCCCGCCGAAACAGCAGCGTGGCTGCCAGCAAGTGAAGGGAAGCCGCCATGTCTCAGATGCGAGCAACCAGGGATTCATTCGCTGCCTGTTCTGGGGACGCCGAGAAACGAAGGGGTCGGCTGGAGCTGCATGATGAAGCGAAGGACAGGATCCAGGTCGGCTTGGAATTCCGTGCATAAGACCGTAGGTATGAAAGAATCCAGGGAGACTTCCATACGACTCGAAGTGTTGCATCAGACAGTACGTGAGCTGTAATCTCCCGCGGCTGCGACATAATTAAGGCAAACGTTCTTGCAGACGCTCCGTCCAGTGGCATAGAGATGGTTTTTTACTCAGTTCAGCGTACCCGTCGGGGATTGGGTACAGTATCATACACGCCAGGTGTCAGTCGCTTCGTCACTGAATGGGTAATGCCGCGCTACTACAAATACACGTGTACCGTATACACTCATCCAGTTCGTAGACCCGCACCCCATTATCCGGCAGTGGGCCAGCCCTTGCCCTCCATTCTAGATTTTCAGCACCACTCGGATAATTGCGATAAGGCCATGCGGGTCTACGAATTGAATGAGTGGATACGGTATACCCGCATTAATTTTCCCCTCTTTGACTGTACACGGTAAGCGAGTTGGTAATACACGTGTACAGCGCCAAGGCAGATCTTCGCGTTTCTCCAACCCGCGTTCTGAATTTTGACGAGCAAATCAGACTCGTCAATCCGCGTCGCAACAAGCCAAACCACACCGTACGATAACCGATTGCCTCGGCTACAGACTGGGGTGCCAGCGGCAAACGGCGCTGGCCCGGTTGCTTCATTGGCGTTTTGTCGAAAATGCACCATGGGCAATGAGTCCAGCCGACCGGAGGCGCCCGTGGAAAGGTCGCGCTCGCTCTCCCCACTTCCCCGCGACGATCTCTTCACGTACGAAGGCACAGACGACGGTCTGCCTCTGCCTTCAACAATGCCAACATCGCCCGACGCCGCCCGCGGCGCGCTCCCGCGGCTCTCTGGCGCTACCTATCCGCTCGGAAGGGACAGCGGGCTTGAGGCGCTGAACCAGAGCCCGGCTCGCTCGTCCTCGCCCGAATCACTCCCAGGCGGACGACACAGCCCCGGCGACATCGCCAGTGCCAGCGACAGTGACAGCCCGGACAATCCAGACCACTCAGACAGCTCGGACAGTTCTGACGGGCCCAGCGACACCCATAGTTCAGATAGCTCAGACGACCCAAGCGGTGATGACGGTTCTGATGACTCGGACGGTTCGGATGAATCAGACAGCTCCGACAGTTCCTCATATTCCGAGACTCGGCATTTGAGCGCCATCCAGCCATCTCATTCTGCAGCCGGTCCTCCATCTTCAGGACGACAGAGCCAGCCCGCATCCCAGCCCGCCTTGGCGAAGACCAGGCAGCAGCCTCCCGTCTCTGACATACCGCAGCAGAAGGTTACGGTTATTCTCCACCACCTCCCTGGTGAACCAGTCGATAAGGAAGCGCTCATTCGGGAATACAAGCAACGACGGCGCCGCTCGCCAGCCCCTTCTCCCCTCCGTCCTGGAGTCATCAAACACCCGCTTGACGGATTTAAACCCGCCCTGGCAAGTGTCACCGAAGAGGCGCGATCGTCTCAGGGCACGCCGAAAAGGAAGGTGAAAAGAAAAGGGAGGCCCAATGCGGAAGCGACGCCTCCGGCAGACCTACCAGAACCCGACCTTGGTGATGAGCTTCCGCCAAGCGCTCAGCCGTTGGCTAACGAGGCCAAGGCGCGCAGGAAGCGGAGGAGACGCCAGTCAACCGACGAGACTCCGGACAGGCCGATCAAGGTGGAACCTGTCGACGAAGCTGAGCAGACAGGAGTAGCAGAACGCATATTCGGCGCCCCCCATGCGACAAATGCGCAGTCTCCGGAGCCTCTTCCCGCTCACTCCCAGCGCTCCGAGTCTGACTCTGGGTATGCCGAACCTGAGAACCAGCACAAGTCGGCGCTCGAACCCCAATTTGCGCCCGAACACGTACGCGAGCTTGGGAGTGAAGTGGATGTCCCTGATGGCTTGCCGTCCTTTGGAAGCGATTGGGCATCCGTTGAGGACCCACAGCTACCCGTATTGAGCCCTCCCACATCGTCTGTTCCGGGTTCCGACGCTCGAACAAGCACGAGGAGGAAGGTAAAGCGCCCGTTCGTTCCTCAAGAAGAAGATGAAGAACACGTAGCGGCCTTCTCGCAACTCCCCCTCAACGAAGCCGTGTCCCCACCTGCGCCAAGACGGTCCAAACGTGCCCGAGTGTCTGCGCCTGCGCCTAGCGAAGCCGGTCCTCCCACAATGTCACGCAAGGCAAAGACGCGGATCAAGTCTGAGCCACTGTCGCACGCTGGCGACGACTCAGATCTGGAAGTTACCACGGCCAAGTCGCAATATCGGTCAGGGCCGCTTTCAAAACAAGAACAGGCCGATATCAACCGAGCGGTCGAGAGGTTCCGGGACGACGAGCGCATGAACCAGCAGGAGATCAACCAATTGATTCGCGAGAATCCGCAGACGAGCGCCCAAGCGCTTACGCGGCAGTTCTGGTCGTTGATTCAGGCGGCCTGCCCTACCCGCCCACGGCGGAAGTTGATCAACTGGTGCAGGCAACACTTCCACGACTTCACCGGCCGCGCTACCTGGACACAAGAACAAGACGATGAGCTGAACGACATGGTCGAGCTCCATGGCAGGAAGTGGGCCCAGATCGCAGGCCTGATCAACCGCCACCCGGGGGATGTGCGCGACCGGTGGAGAAACTACCTAGTTTGCCGCGGGAAGCTCAAGACTGACGTTTGGTCCGAGGGCGAAGAAGACCGCTTTCGCGAGATAGTTGAGAACGCCATCGGGAGGATCCGGGAGCATTTGACGGACAAGAGCCCGAAACCCGCCGAGGACCTCATCAACTGGCTTGCCATCAGTGAGGCTATGGGACATTCCAGGTCTCGTTTGCAATGCATGGAGAAGTGGAAGAGGATGCGCGCAGCTGAACCCATTCCTGCCAAGGTCCCCACCGTGCTCCCGCCGGGCTCCTCGTGGCGACTGGAAAAGGCCCGGCAAGATCTGCAGAAACTGACCGTGGACGAAAAGTACGCGCTGATGTGCGCGATTCGCGACACGGGGGTCGGGGCCGACTCCAAGATACCCTGGAAGCAGATCATCACTGGCACCTTCGATGGCAAGTACGAGCGCCAGGCCCTCGTTGTGACATGGGGGCGGTTGAGACAGTCTGTTCCGGAAGGGGAGTGGAAGACCACTCGCGATTGCGCCAGATACCTCTGCGACATGTACACCAAAGAAGGCAACTTTGGGACTCTAGGTCGCGATCAAGCGAGCGATTCCGAGAATAATGCCGATGAGGAACGCCCTCCGTCTACCAAACAAAAACGAGGAAAAGGCAAAGCAGTTGCCACGTCTTTGGCTGGCGATTCTGCCTCGGGCGCAGCAGATCGTCGGCCAACTGGGGCAACCCTGCCAGTCTCTTCCAGCAGCGGCGATGTCAATGGAACTAAACATTCCAACTTAAAGCACAGCAACAACCGGAGCCCGAAGAAACGCAACACTGAGACCAACCTGGAGGACGTTGAAGCAGAGGACCAAGTTGCCACAAGGCCCCGTACAAAGAAGAAGTTGCGCCGGGCTGAGCTGGGCCCAAGTCCTGACCTTGGCAGCGAGGAACCTGGCATGCGGAGCTCCACAACTCATGGCTTCAAGTCTGCAGTTGACGACGCCACCATAGAGAACGAGACCCCGGCGGAGCGGTCTACGACTTCGTCCACAAAGAGTTCGTCCCGCGCTTCTCGCGAAGCAAGCCCCGAGATTAGCACAGACCCGCAACAGCCTTCGTCCCCGACCGTGGGAGCCGAGGCGGCCCGCATGAGGAGACGGGAGAGGCGAGGCAGTACTGAGGCCACGGCAGTTCCCAAACGGCAGAAGAAGGAAAATGGGGTATCGTCAACGGCACCGCCGCCGGCGACGAATTTGAGCGCCCCCAAGCGCCCCCGCCGCGCGTCGGATGCTGACATGGACAGCAGCCGGCCGAAGAAGCAGAAAACTTATGGCGGATCAGCGGCGCGCATGGCCAAGGTCAACCGCATGAGTGGTGGCAACTCGGGCGAGGGCAAGACCACGTCGGTGGAGAGATCTTGGAGCGTCATCAGCAGCGACCTGGACGGCATGGAGGATATACCTGCAACACTGCCCTCGTCACTTCGGACGGTGCAGTAACGTTAAAAGGGATAGGATTGGGAGGTGAACGCTGATCTGAATGGGTCGGCACGGTGCCACGCTAGGCGGAACGCTTGCTTGGTGTGCGACATATGGTGGCTTACGATAAAGGACACGATATTGCAGATGCAGATCAAGAACATGCATGGTATACTTCCGGGGATCGTTGCAACGAGCGATGCGCTCGTTGGGTCATTTGTTGCTTACTTAATAATTGCCCGAGTCGTGATTTCAAAGCTCGTCTACATACTATGGACCTCGCCATCGTCGCGGCCATCAGTGTTCACATCAGCTTTCCCCAAGCCGAGTTCGCCTCGCTCCAGCTGCAGTCCCATCACATGAGCGACCGTATAACTACGTGCGGTTCCAATTGTACGGAAACAAATCATTGGGCATCTCCGCCCTCCAGAACGCCGAGATCACTTCAAGTCCGACTGTGCCTGCCCATTTTCATGCCTTGCCACCTTTCCAACCGAGACGTGAGCACAAGCGACAACGCAAGATGGACTACCAAGATATAGCCCATACGGCATTCACACGCAACAATGAAGACAGAAAACAAAGGAACAAAGGCGGTGCTACGCTCGCCATGCCAACCGGGCTAGCTGACGATTAAGCAAGGCCGTGCCTTACAGAACAGTGAATTGACGTCGGAAACCCCGCAAAAGGGTCAAGATTGGCTTCCTTCCACAGCGCCCTGGACAGATCCAAGGCTACCGTTCCTCAAATTGAAACTGCCCCAGCTGCTCACCTCCCTTGACAACCCCCAGAGCCGTTGCGCCACCTCGCGCCTCGCCCTCGTCCAGCCTGTCGTGTACAGTGCGCTCCGCCGTGTCGTTCAACCACGCTTGTTGAGCGTGGCTCTGTCGCGGATGTCGCTGCTGCTGCTGCTGCAGCTGTCTCTCGCGGGCGTTGCCTGTCGCGACAGTAGCAGGAGACTGGGACTGTGAATGTGACTGCGGGTGTAGCTGAACCGGCACTGGCCCGCGCGTGGTCGTGTCAATGAAAACGTCGTCGCCGTCGGCAGCGAAACTTGAAGAGGGTGCCGCGGTGCCGGCGCCGCTGCCGCTGTCGAGTGCCACGCCGTCCATCATGCGCGCCTCTCGCCGCTCGCGTACCGCTGATTGGCTCACGGGGGTGTCGGTGCTGGGCTCTCGATCTAGGGGACGCGGTGCGAAATCACGCCGGCTGCCTGCGCCGCCGTGATGGTGCGCTTGAAACGGGGCCTGATGGTGAGGCGACGCGGTTGCTCCCTCGCTCAGTCCCGAGCTGCTCCGCTCGAGGCCCCAAACGGGTAATGCTGTGGCAGGCCCGGCTGCGCTGGACCCACCGGCGCCGCCGGGAAGCGGACGGCGGTGGTAGATGGGACCCGACAGAGTACTCCCCGCGCCCTCACCGAAACCGACCAGGCTGGCGTTGCCGTCGTCTGACATGCGGTCGTCGAAGCCGCCGACGCTCTGCGAAGCGATGTTGTCCAAGTCCTCGTCCATCGCGTCGCCAGCTCCGCCCATATAGCCGCTCGCGCTGACCGAGTCCATCTCGGTCAGCATGTCCTCGTCTCGTTCTTCTTCCTCCCCCAAGGCGGAATGGTCGCCGCCAACCTCAGTGACGTTGGTACGCCCACCAACACTTTCGGTGGCGCTCGCCGACCCAACCGTGCTCACCTTGGTAGCTGCGACGGGCTGCCCGGCCGCGTCGAAGAAGGCCGGCGCAAGTGCTCCGGCTGCGGCTGCGGCTGCGGCCGCGCCGGCTACAGGGTTGGGAGAGAATCCGGCCGGAGTCGCTGTCGACTGGAAGAGGTTGGCATTCTGTTGGGCAACCCCGGTGGGGGGCCCACGGAGTGCCGAGACGCCGGACAGGCCGGTTAGGCGGCTGATACGGTCGGCGCGCTCGGCCTCAAGGCTATTGGTAGACGGGCTATGGTGGTGACCGCGGTGATGAAGAGCCCCGCGGTGGCCGTCTTTGATGGCAGTCGTAGACAGGGCCGAGAGGGACGTGGTCGTGCTTGTTGGGGTGCCGCTGTTCCCGAACCGATTGATGTCAGCAACGCCGCTGCAGGCTGTAGACGCGGGGCTCCCTTTGTTGCAGAACTTGTAGGGCGGTGGACTCACGGTACCTCAGACGGCGTATCTGGGTTCGACGGCGGCTGTGGCAGGTTGATAAAGGTAGGATGGGCTGGTTGCGACATGGTTCCCGTGGCGATTGGTTGTGCTGCTGATGTTCCAGTGACCAGCCTGCTGCCGCGGTGCAAGATCGCGACAAAGAGGCCGACCGGAGAGGCCTATTATTGCAGCAGGCAATTCAAGATAAGTCAGGCGCGCGAGGCAAACGGCGCAAGTAGTCGTGAGTTTCCTGCCCTAAAAGCTGGAAGTTCGTGGCCAAACTACTCAACTGGTAAAGTTCGCAATTGCACGTAGGCTGGTAGCAGGTCGGTTGCGCCGTAATACTTGTCAACGCGCCAGTTCTGGGGACTGGCATGTGGGGCAGATAATGACGTCTCCCAACCGAAGGGCCTGGGCGCGGACCCCTAAGCGCGGGGTACTGCGCGCATCCCTGTCAACTTCAGGCTGGGTGTCCTGAGTACCGGTACCCGTACGGAGTATCCGTATTCCGTTCTCCGTACAGAGCATTCCATACAGTGTAGGTAACAAACACCCACCTACCTTACTTTTGCTGCCGTTGTTCGAAGTACCTTTCCCACGAGCTTTGGGTACCTACGGTAGGTATCCATAGTTGTACCGATATCTTCGTCACCTAGGAGAAAGTGAGGACTTGCGAAGCCAAAATCCCGGCCATTGAACTTGCCATCTACATACTGCATAACCTTTACATTGGAAGCGAGACTATCGCAAGGCCTACTGTACTACTACAGAACGTGGGAGCAGACTTTGTGAGCTAAGAGAATCAAGCACATCCACCCGATATGCAATGGTCTCCTGGTTTTTTCTCATTGGATCCCAACCACAACCCGCTTACGTCTGCCCCGACGGCGGTATCTTCATCTCGATTCAAACTCACGCTACAGTTCACGTCCTGTCGACTGGGCGGCACGTCGATGGCAGGGTTCCGGTCAAAGAAGTTCTCCGGCCTCAGAATGACCCGCAGCGTCTCGGCAGGCATGACTGGGAAGTCTTCAACACGCGGGATGTGGTTGATACCGAACTGCACCCAAACCACAGGGTCGCCTGCCTCGAGACTGTCCAAACGGTCCGCCCAGTTGCGCACGCCGGTTCCGCCGCGGCTCTGGTTCGTGTACAGGCCACCTGCGTATAGCTCGCCGTCTGCATACCGCGTGACGTAGATGCTGTGGTCCGCGAACTCGGCGCGCCTGCGGTGGAAGCTGTCCGCATCGGCTAGGATCGGCTGCATCGGGGGCACCATGATCTTGTAACCCACCGCCGCGCCATTGACCACGTTGCTCACGGCCGGGTTGATAACTTTGAAGGTGCGGTTTGCGCTGACGTCCAAATCGTAGCCCCCTGTGGTCTTGATCTCGCGTCTGCGCACCGTGTATCCCACACCATGCGGGTTGAGTTGCGGGTCCCGTGGTATGGCCACGGCCTCGTCGTACACGATTGAGTTGCCGTGGCCTGCGACCATGGGATCTATGCGCAAGCTGAAGAAGTGCTGGTGGAACGCACCCAGCACCCCCGGATGCACGACCGTGCCGAACGGGTGCGGCGCGCTGGTTAAGTTGAGGTCGACCGGCTGCGTTGACAGGATCCCTGTCGCCCGAGCTTCGTACGTGATGTCTCCGGCGGTATTGAATATGAAGGACAGGATGTACTCGTAGTTGCTCACCGTCAGAATGGTCTGCAGGACCAGCTCACGGTTCCGGACCACGACCGCGCGGTTGGTTCGGTAGTTGGTGTGTTTCCAGAGAATGCCGCCGTCTTGCTCGTGTACACATATCACGTTAGGCATTTCCACCGGCCTGCCGTGGCTGTCGACCAGAACTCCGTCAATGTAGTGAATACTTCCTAGGCAATCGCAGCCGAGCTGCAGATTGTTGGCCATGATGCCTGCTCCAGCGTCCCCGAGGTCGAAGGCAGCCTTTCGGTGAAACGGATGTCGCGGGTCCGCGTACGGGATACACATGTCGGACAGACTCAGGCGGAAGAAGAGGGGTTTGTCGTCGTAGTGGATGTCATGGAAAACCATGCCCTCCCGCTGGTTGAAGCCGACCTTGAAATCCCACTTCTGCCACTTAATCAGGCGGCCAAGTTCCGAGAAACTCTCAACTTTGAAGGAGGCACCCTCGGGTTGGACAACGTGCAGGGGCTTGAGGTTGGTTCGCAGGGTTTGCGCCTCGGGAATGTACTCATTCGCGCCAGCCGTCGGCCAAGGGCGGAGGGGCTCAACTTCCTCATCGTGCCCCGTGGGTAGAACGTCGATGCGGATCAATTCGAAGGTAGTGGGGTCGATCACGGGCGAGACGGGCAGAGGAAAGGCATAATGGCAGCTGTCTGGCTCCGACGGGTTCTGCGGATCACGCATATAGAGAAAGCATTGAATGACGCGCTTGTCATCGTAGAAGTTTGCGTCCTTGACGCCGTCCGAGCCTGTGCGGATGTATCAGTAGACTGCCCACTCAACAGCTCACTCGGGCAGCTGGTGTCTTGCCGTAGATCCAGGGGTCAGCAACGACCACGGAGCCTTGCGGCAGTTCAAGCTTGGCGAGTTCGGACTGGACAGCCGGGTGTGACAACAGGGCCTTTTCAACAGCGAGGATCTCCTCGCCGTCACCATTCGGGTGCACAAACGGGCCAAGTTTGGCGTTCATCTCGACCTTGCCAACACTCAAGTTCACCACCGCCTCGTGGACGTTGTGCTGTAGTCTGCGTTAGCCCACCCTTTGCCATGCAACTAAACATCATTGTCGGAGATGATGTGGCATGATAAAACTGACTGTTCCTCGGAAGTAGTAGACCACGAAGACACGACGGTCGATGTGGCCAGTGTCTCTTCCCGCCCGTTTCGCAGAGAGATACGGCATCAGATCCGACTTTGGAGGCTCCTGCAGCGTCACGACCTTGAAGCGGCATTCGACACCGTTGGGCCAGCACCTCCGAATTAGGTCGACGCTGCGGGTGATTTCCTGAGGGGTAAGTGGCCCGAGGGGATGGGACGGATGGCTACCAGACCCGTTCGTGATTCCGTCGCAGTCCTGGTCGCAAGACGCTCCATCGGCACCCAACGCGAGGGGACAAGAGGCCTGGCGAGTGCTCATCTGGAATCTGATTGCCTGGTAGGCAGAGGAGGGCTTTCAAGGTGTCGTTCGTGATGATTGAAATATAGTGGGCAAGTTCTTAGTTTTGCGACTTCGTTGTCGGTTGAGATCCAATTCGGATGAGCGGAAGCGATGAGGCCGTTGCTCAAACCACCCGCATTTGGAAACTGGAGGTTAAGATGAGCATGCGCACGATGTCATGTGTCGAAACAGCGAGCTCGCAATCCTAAGCTGCGAGGGGCAGAGAGAGGTGTTGTTGAATCGGAGAAGAGGGGCGCCGCGATGCAAGGAGGTACTGAGACCGCGATAAGCACCGAGGATCTGACACGGGTGAAGATGGCCACTTTCTCCTGCTAATCGTACAGCAATGGTCCAATTGGGGTGTCGTGCAAGCCGCAGCTACCCCGAACCCGTGCTACCCTTTCCGTCGTGGCGGACATACACGTGCACGCCCACTCTTTTTACTACGTACAACGCCCCTTCTCGATATAGACAATGTGAAGTCGTGGCCCCGTGCCTTGGCCCCGATTGGCAGCCCTTGCCTTCCCCCGCATGCATGCTGCATGCTCTAGCAAATGAGATGCGATGTGTCACCTGTCAACAATAGCGTGTCATGGTACACGATCGTGACAACCTCCAATCCATGTCGACACGATGGCCGCCACGAATGCACCGGCAAACAGCGCCGTCACCGAATCTGGAGGTTGAAAGCCGCTAACGTGTCACCCTCCATGCACCGGTCACCAGCCACAGACGGGAGTACACGCGGTGCAGCATCTCGATCCACACTGGCGGCTGCCCTTCGCCGCTTTCGAGTTTGCGGCTGCTGTTGAAGAAGCAGCTCTTCAGGCTAAGCACCGCCTCACCGCGCTCTCGATCCACCGCGGCGCTGATGATGAACAGACCGTCCTCGTCCCGCGGCGCCGGGTTCCTCGGCGAACCGCCGCAACGCACGACGATCTCGGTGGCCGTCTTCTCGAGGACCTCGAAGTCTGGACACCAAAATCAGCTGCCTTCTTTTTTTATCCCTAATCTGACGCATCGGGAGCCACAAAGAGCTTCCCGACCCAGAAGCGGTGAAAAGGAGGGCGAGTTTGACGTACGGTCGGTAAGCTGCGTCCCCGGCTCATACGTCGACCGCGTGAGCTGATCAACGGTCCACAACTGCCCGGCAGTCGCAGGTCCGTTGTATTTGCGACTGAGATACGCACGCTGAAATCGGTAACCTACGCGTTCCCCACCCCGCCGTGGGCAGGCGCCCTGTTAGTGGGACGAACGCCGCGAGCTGGCCGAGTCTATCTTCAGATGCGACTCACCTAGACCGCTCCACACACCGCGGCAGAATTCCAGGGCGAGATCTCCTTCGTGCTGGAGCAATTCCGGCTTGATCTTGCTCAGGGGGATGTGCTTGACGCAGATGTCTTGCAGTGACGGGTTCCGATGCGGGTTGTACTTTGCGTAACTCTTGGAGCGCCACAAGGGATCCTCTTCTGCTAGGGGACTGATGATCGTCGTCGAGGTCATGAGGTACCCCAGCGCCCCCGTGCCGAACCCAGTGAGAGCGCCGGCGCTCACGGCCAGCTTCTTAATGATACCCATAACAAAGAGTGCTAGAGAGATCTTTGATTGCACTGGTAGGTTGTGTAAGGGGCGAGAACCTGGACACGTACCGTTGAAGGACACTTTAAGCTAACAAAGTGAAGCTTTCCTTCTCCACATCTCTCGACGTATCTCCGTTATGAGCTCGGATGTACCCCGCTTGATTGGCTTGCTCTGTGGGCCCGAAAGCTTAGTTTCCCCCACATCCTGCTCCGAATGAACCCGAAGTGCTGGAGCTCCTGGTCTGGTAATTATGGCTTCGGCCTCCCCATCATGGCAAATCGAGATTCAGTACCAAAATCACGGTCAGGATTGAGAGTAATAGAAGCTTGGCGGATACCGCCTGTTCTGGTGTCTTGGCCGTGTGAGGGCTCGTCCGAGTCGCTCTCAGATGCGCCAATACACCGTGTCCGTTTTCCGGGAAAGGCGCCCAAACGCCAATGACGCCACCAAGCAGCAGTAAAAGCTCGCTCTCTCCCGCAACGCGACCCAAGGCCTTGAATGTATTCACAACTCCCAATATGCGCACCCCTTCGCCGACCCCCTTGCTCCGCACCATGTCCATCGCGAAACCCCTTCCACCGAGAACACCAATCGTGAACCAAGCTGACCTGGAATGTAAACGCGCATTAAGATACCAGGCACTAGACCGGCATACCGGCCGCAGCCCGGCTGTGACGGCGAAGGAGGTCCGGCATCTCGCCGTCGAGCAATATGGCGAGACAATCGTCAATTACGCTGCCGTCGCTGATATTCTGGGCGCGCGTCCTGCGAAGCCAGTATTCAAACGGGCCGCCTAGCGAGATGGGATATTGCCAGTTCAGCCTCGGCATCAACATGAAGTGGTGAGTGGGGAGAGGGATACGCACGGTTCTGGGCCAACGCCGCACCCAGTTCGACGCAGCGCTCCGCGGGCGTGTGCTCGGCGTGCATCTCGGTGAAGTGCGTGATCATCTTGGAGATGTCCTTGAGTGGCCACTTGCACGGCGCGGCCGGCGTCCGGCCGGCGCCCGCTAGCAGGTATTTAGGCGCTGAGCACAGCCGGCACCTCCAGAAGCCCAGCCGCTGCAGCGCCGTGTTCACATTGCCGTCCTCGTCTAGCCCGCCGCCGCCAAAACTGCCACCTACCCCTCGGACGCCGCCAATGATGTCCAAGTCGGGCGAAGCCATCTTCACCCGCTTCGCACTTGAGCCGCCGTCGTCCTCTCCCATCAGCGACCGCTTCACAACCGGGGTCGCGGCCGGCATATCCATGGCGCGCCTGCCCGGGGACAGCCCAATTCCGAGCGTGCTGTTGCTGCTGCCCATGGCGCGAGACTGATTGCTGCCGCTGCCGTGATGCCCATTGCCCGCGAACGCCATGGGGCCTGCGGAGCTGTTGGCGGGACGGAACGCGTGCGGATGCGCGTGCGGGCTCTTGCGCGTTTGGGCTTTGATGGTTTCGATTCGGTGCTTGCAGTGCCGAATCTGGTGGCCGAGGTCGAGGGTGCGCAGTTGCAGCGTACGCATCTCCTGCGGCGTCAGCTCGGCGTCCTCCAACTGGGCTTTGCAGTATTCGAGGTCGTAGTCGTACGCGCAGATGTCCTCGTTCAGCTGGCGCACTGTTATCGCGTCGAGGTCCGAGAATTCGTACTCGTGGTAGTAGTCTCTGCCGGACGGCCGGCCGGAGGCGACTAACGGCAGCATCATGTGTCCGTGGCCGGCGGTACTACCGTTTCTCACAAGCCTCGCGGCGGCGGCGGCAGGCGTGATGGTGACGGCAGGTTCGTCTGGCGTTGCGGCCTCCTCGGTCAGTTTATTTGCGGATACTGGGCTGCCGCTAGTGCTACGTGGCGACCCGGTGTCGCTACCGACGCTGCAAGCAGGAGCCGCGATGCGGGCGGCCACGGTGATGCTGCTCTGAGGTGCCGTTTCTGGGGCCGGTTCCTGTGCCACCCGTCAGCTTGGTGTTGCCATTTGAACCTTGTCATTCGTGGCGTGAGCCGGCTGCAGTGCCGTTGCATCGATTGATTCAATTTGATTTTCCTATGAATTCTGCTGCGCAGACAGGGCTGGACGTCGTACGGTATCCACGAGGCTCATGGACTTAAGCCGGCGAGCAGCCCTGATGAGAAGGCACAAAATGACTTACCATTTCCTCAATTGATGATGGTCGCTTCGACGCAGGCGCCATAAGAGGAGTAGACCAGGTATGATGCTGGTGGGTCGTATTCTACGTAGGCGGGGTTTGATGGAAAGTTCAGCTGGAGAATGTCGAGGTGCTGATGAAAATGGCGAGAGAAGGAGCGAGATGGGAAAGCAGGTGAGGCAAGTTGTGGAAATCGGGTGCATGCGGGAGCGGAAGTGGTGGTAGAGAAGGAAAAGAATGAAAAGGTGGACCTTGGAGAGAGTGTAAGGAGAAAACAAGGCCATGTCGACAAAGAAAGGAGGGAGGGAGCAGAAAGATGGAGACTGCTTTGTGCTCCCTTTCTGTTTCTCTCCCTTCTTTTTCCCTTTCCCTCTTTTCTTCTTTTTCCGGCACCCTACCGATTCTATTGGTTGTTAGTGTCTCCACTCTCATGTCAGACACGATGTCATTGGACAGACAAATAGCAACGCACAGTAGGAGAGTGGGACGTTTTGAGTGCTGTGGTCCTATATCTATGTGCCGGGGCGAGAAGTTGCTTGCTGTTTTGGGTTCGCTGGGAGAGACAAAACCCAGATCCATCACAAGCAACTTCTGGTTCCTCAATCTAGATATGCAGTGCTGTCGAACTTTGATTGAGAAATGTGCTCTTGTCCCCTGCCTTTGTCCTTAAAGTTACAGAAGGACTCCAAGATGGTAAAACTACCTGAATGAGCATGGTGAACAGTGATCTGAACTGAGCGCTAATCCAGATTGGCTGTTCCAAGTGACTTGGAAGATTGCAGTTTGTTCAAACTGTGGGTGCAGCACAAGGTAGGAAGGCCACAACTGTGTAGTGTAGCCATGGGGATGTCTCTTCTCGCGACATGTGCCAAGCCCCGGTGCCAGCTCTCTCATATTGTT
Organism: Chaetomiaceae sp. R4402; assembly: GCA_023628555.1. Classification (NCBI taxonomy): domain Eukaryota; kingdom Fungi; phylum Ascomycota; class Sordariomycetes; order Sordariales; family Chaetomiaceae; species Chaetomiaceae sp. R4402. The sequence continues at coordinate 894,847 of JAMAKO010000004.1, forward strand.
CTCCACCCGGACGCAAGACACGGTGTGTGTATAGATAGCAGTTTGATTGTTCCAGCCACAGACAACGGGTTGCAGCGTCAAGAAGACGCTATCTTTAAGAGGCGGCAGGTTTTCGAAGTTACCAAGTTGATTTAGAACGATGAGCAATGAACAACAAACGTATGCCCTGGTGGCAGCTCGTTACTCAGTCCATTACGTTGAGAGTCATTGCTGTCCTATGATCACAAGTGCTCCGTACATGTCGCACTGGAATTCCTCACCATAGCCTGACTACACTGTGACGTCAAAATGTTGAAGCCACACAATATTTGCACCCTCTAGGCAGCTTCACCAGAATGATTGTTGTGACTCCGCAAATAGGAGATTGTAGCGACGTGCAACAGCCGGCCAACCTTGTAAGAATGCATCTCACGGTCAACGAATGTCTCTGCGCGGCTGGACACGTGCGGGCTCACAACATATGACGTGGGTTGAAAGCAGTTTACTTGCTAGTTTGGCATTTAGAGACCTCCTTGTTCCGGCTTGTTCTAGATCGTCCATGTCCGTCTTTCAGGGAAAAATTGTGCATTGTAATCTGCTCACGTGGCTGAAGCAACGACACAAGGGAATGAGTACGTAACTCTCAAGGTACGCGTGCTGGATAGTTCGGTGCCGGACAAGCTGCTTTAAAAAATGCTGAAAAGCAGATAGAAAGGAGGGAGGGGGAGACCACGAAGAAGAAGGAGGAGACGGAGCTTATGGAGACAAACCAAGCACGAGTGGGAGACAAAGTTTCTAACCTTGAAGGAATGACGGTGACAAGCCATGCAGGTATTCCCTTTGCGTCGCATATACTAGTACATGTATATACGGAACTTGCTGCCGTTATTGCCGTTGTCGACGGAAGTTGAACACGCCATCCATGCTAGCTTGTTTCTATGGAGCTTCGACGCCGAACGGGAGCCAGACCGGAGACAGACCAGCAAGGCTCCGAACCCGGTTTTGCTCGGTGGGGTACAGTGGTATTGCTTGGCGAAATAGATTAAGGGTTCCTGGATCCCCACGACCACGGTCCGACGCGACCGGCACTTTACCCGTTACGGCACTCAGCACTACCTGCGCCGAACTTCCCGATGCAGCATCACGGAGCGTCACTGTTCGGGGACGGAGATCAAGGGCGAACTGCCATCCCGGGGCTGTGGACCCAGAGCCGTGGCGCCCATCGCATAAGAGCTGTCTCGTCCCCTCCTCCATCTGCCTCGCGCCGACCAGACCGCCTCGCACCTAGACGGCTTCTCACCACTCTCTTGCTCCTGCCTACACAGCTTCTCCTGCTTACGCTGGACTCGGTATCAACTGTCCGTTAGCCATGTTCTCCCGACAGACTGCGCTGCTTGCCCTTGCCTTTTTCTCCTTGTCGTCCGCCCAAGTGTCGGACGATTTCGAGAACGGCTGGGACCAGACTAAATGGCCCATCTACGCGCCTGACTGCAACCAAGGCGGCAAGGTGACGCTTGACAGCACGACCGCCCATAGCGGCAAGAACTCCATCAGGGTTGACGGCGCCGGGGGCTACTGCGGCCACATCTTCTTCGGCACGAGCCAGGTGCCCAGCGGCGATCTCTATGTCCGAGCGTACATGTAAGTCTGAAGAGCGGATGGATGGATCTCAGTCTTTCATTGTGCAGCGCTTTCTAACGAATTCATTCGGCATGTAGCAAGGCATCCAAAGCTCTCACTAGCTCGCATGTCAGCTTCATTACCATGCCCGACCCTGCCCAGGGCACCAACAAGCATCTCCGAATTGGCGGCCAAAGCCAGATTCTGATGTACAACCGCGAATCCGACGATGCGACCCTCCCCGAGCTCTCGCCGCAGGGTATTGCGTCCTCGACTGCCTTGCCGACGGGTAGCTGGGAGTGCTTTGAGTACCACATCGGCACCGACGGCACCATCGAGACTTGGTTGAACGGTGCTGCCATCGCTGGCCTCACCATCGGGCCGGGCGCCTCCAACCCCAACGCGGCTGCGTGGCAGCGCAGCTCCATCAAGCCCAAGCCCTCGGCTGTCTACTTCGGCTGGGAGTCATACGGCGGCGACACCAACACTTTCTGGTACGACGACATTGTCGTGGGTTCCTCGCGCGTTGGATGCTCTGGCACCGGGAACTCTGGCTCGGGCGTTCCAACCACCTCCCTCGTTCCATCGACGGGTGCTGCCACGTCGACAGCTGTAGCGCCACCTCCGGCCACCAGCACAACCACCACCGCGCCGGCGACAACAACGACAAGCAGCGGCTGCACAGCAGCGCAGTGGGCACAGTGCGGAGGCAAGAGCGTGAGTCGTCTTTCTGATTAGCTCTTTGATCTAGGATAATTGGTTGACAACTAGCTCTAGTACACTGGTTGCACAACATGCGCCTCGCCATACACCTGCAAGTCCCAGAACGACTACTACTCGCAGTGTTTGTAAAGAGAAGAGCAGTTTAGAAGTGAAATAGCAGCATTGCATACTAGGGTTTTGCCTCCGGTCTATTGTTGAACTGTGTGTCCAAATGTATATGGGAAGAGGTTGATTGGAGGTTGAAGATATTGGAACATAATAGGGAAATCCCTATGTTTTATAACACCGATTGTAACGGGCTGAGCCCGATGTTGGCCTTGGCGACTCTCGGCCGACCCCTGACGCTAATTACCCCTGATGCCATCTCGGCTCGTTACCCCTGACAAAAGCGCTGGACCCACCACGCGACCCACGCCCCCATCTGGTCATACGAAGATCCTTGCCGTGGGAATGATCCTCTGACCTCTCTCTTCTTTTTTCCCCAAGATTAGCGTACTCGTAGAGTCGTCACCAGCTAGTTGCAATACACTGTCAGGGACCGTTACACCGATTAAAGTAATATAGGGTCTAGACCCTACATTGCCATTAGAGCTAATATAGCCTAGTTGTCATGGCAGTATACAAAGTAAACTAGAATAAACATTGAGGGAAAGAGAACTAGCTATAAGAACCTAGAGGATTGTAATATGACTAACTTTCTTTCTATTGCTTTTGGTTCTAAAATAGGTTCTTATAAAGGAAAATCTTGCAGAGCAGTGGCACTTGAAAGGGTCATTTAGAAATGCGTTATTAGAATTGAAGTGAGGATTACAAAGGAAAGACCTCTGCCTAAGAGTGTAGTTTAAATACATAGCGCCTTCTGAGTAGGGCGCTTTGGAAAAGGTTTTCCAGGTGCTATGCTAAACAAGGCGTGCAGGTCTACATGCACTTTTGCAACACACCCCCTAGCTCACTTGCACTTGAGAACGCCCTGGGAGCTGCGCTGCAAGTGCATGTTGTGTGCTGTGCGCTTTTGCTGCATCGGTCTGCAGCGCGAGGTTGTTGAATTAAGCACTCGTGCCTGCCCTGCCAGAGTTGCATTGCATTCGGGTGCGGCGCGTACCGCAGCCTCGTGAAGCTCTGGCAGCCAATCACAGCCTGCGCATGTTGGTTGTAAGTGCGCCGCACAGTAGGGTCACGTTGCCAGGCGCGCAATCAGCTGCTAATCCCGGATAGGTATAAATACCTGTCCAAGTCCTGTGCCTCCTCTTTGTTTTGATCGTGCAATGCGCCCGCACCACACCTTTTCTTTCTACGCTGCTCGTTTCGCCCGCCCGCGCGCCCGCCCGCAGCAGCAGCAACAACAACAACACCACTATGCCGTTGAACAAACGACAGAAAGCTGCTTGGGCGCGCGCTGCCCAGACGGTTTCCTCTAGGGGTGCCGCCCCTCAAAACATCAAGACTGCGGGTGCTGGTGCGTCTAAGCCTGCTGCCGGGCCCGCTGCGCCTAAGAAGGGCGACAAGTGAGTTCTGCAGTGTGTCTGGCACTTTGAATAGCGATTCTGACACGCAAGCACCTTAGACGCAAGCGCAAGGAGGACACGCCGTCGGAGGAGTCCTCCTTGGAGGAGGAGGAGGAGGAGGATGACGATTTGGGCGGTGAGCCCTGCGAGCAGCCGTGCCTGGGCTGCCTGCGTTCTGCTCTTAAGGGCAAGTCCAACGGGGCTTGCCTTGTTGGGAAGAACTCTCGCTGTGCCCGCTGCTCAAAGGGCAAGACCTGCAAGGAGATGTGAGCTGAGAGCTCCTGAGCCTGTTGTTCTGCCACGCTGACGCGTGGAAATGCAGCCCCAAACCCGTCTTGCTCGTCGGCCTGCCGTTCCTGCGCGCTGCGCAGGGGGAGGATTGTCCGCCCAAAACCGTAAGTTCCCTCCGACACGATGTTTTGCTGTGCTGAAGCACCTAATAAAGTGCATCCAAGAACCTTCAGAGTCTGCGGGTTGCTACCCGCATCACCCTCGCCCTGGCGCTGCAGGCGGCCGGCGAGGCCGACGACAGTAGCAGCGAAGAGGAGGAGCGCGCGCTGCGCTTTTCCAAGAGCGCAAAGAGGAAGCCGCCGGCTAAGAAGGCCAAGAAGGAAGCGTTGTCCTCGGACGACGACGATGATAGCGACGACGAGCGCCGCGCGGCCCTGGCCGTGCTGACCAAGCTTTTAATGCCCAAGAAGGGTAAGGACAAGGGCAAGGAAAAGAGGAAGAAGAAGGTTAAGAAGTAGTCTTTGAAAGTACGGTTGCCCTCTATTCTATTGCGCTAGCGTGCGCTTGTCTAGGTCTTGTTTTTATGTTTTTTTATATACTGAACTGGTGGTCGAACTCTTCACACCAAACCACCCTCAACAGGATGGATTGTGTAACGCATAGGAGGAGCGAGCCATCCGAACGAACGAACGGACAAACGCGGCTACAGCGCCTTAACAGGCCTGTAGAAAACAATTAAAAGAAGTTTCCGTCTGGTCAGACAGAGAGGAACCTCAGTAGCACAACAGCATCCGTTAGGAAGAAGAGAAAGAAGCTTCGTTGCTTACCTCCCTACTCTCTGAGCGGTGGGCGGCGGTTCTGTCTAAATACTGTACATGACGCCCCAGGGCCATATGCAAAGGCTGAAAAACAACAAAAATGTGATCCCTTGTCAGCTCCCCTAAAATGGATGTGTGCAATCTTGTTACAGGACAGGCTCAACAACAGGTATCTAGGTCAAGGAAGATGACTCTCCTACTTCCCAACAAATAGTAGATGATTAGTTGACGATGTGCAATACTTGCATTCCTGTAACGGTCCTAGGCAGTGTATTGCAACTAGCTGGTGACGACTCTATGAGTATACTAATCTTGAGGAGAAAAGAAGAAAGAGACCAAAAGATCATTCCCACGACAAGATCTTTGTCTGACCAGATGGGGATGTGGGTCGCGTGGTGGGCCCAGCGCTGTTGTCAAGGGTAGCGAGCCGAGATGGCGTTAGGGGTTGCGTTAGGGGTCGGCCGAGGGTCGCCGAGGCCAAACACCGGGCTCAGCCCGTTACAATACCCCCCTCCTTCCTGTCCCGTTGGTAGGCGTGATCCTCCCATGCGTAGCCTCATATCTGTCGAGCGCCTCAGTATCCTGCAGGGCGCTAAGCGGCTTCTACGTTGGCCGCGTGTATCCTGCCTACCTAACTAGTACTTGGAAACCCTTTTCCCTTCTCCTGGCGTCGAGGATCTCTTCGACAACCCACTCCTGTTCCCTAGTGTCCTTAGCTATGATAGCTGGGGGGCTGTGTATTATCCTGAATTTGCGATGGCAAGGGGTCGTTAGCTGCCCTCTTTAGTAGTGAGACGTGGAAGACTGGGTGAATCCTAGGGGGGGTGTCGAGGCGGTAGGAGTGCGAGCCGATGACTTCTGTAACCCGATACTTGGCGTTAAGCTAGTTAAGCTTCTTCGATGGCCTGTTGGTCTTGACGTTCTTGAGCCTTAGCTAGACCTTGTTGCCTATGAAAAACTGCTTGGTGGCCTGTCGAGACTGGTTGGCGTACTGTTCCTATCGCTCTTGCGTGGAGGCTATTGCTGCCTGTGCGAGTATTATAGCCTCCTTTAAATGCGCTATGAATGCTTCCTCTCTAGCTACTAGTAACTGGCCCTCTGTCTAGAGGGGGGCCTCTTCTGTATTGTTGGTAGCGATGTCTAGGAGGTCGATGTGGTATCCGTGTGACGCGAAGAATGGGCTAATCCCTATTGATGTTGCATTACGGTTGTTAATCGCTAGTATTGCAATTAGGAGATGGCTGCCCTAGTCGTTTTGCTAGTAAGTAGTGTAGTAGCGGAGGTAGTATTCAACTACCTAGTTTATCCTCTTGGTAGCTCTATCTATCTCTAGGTAGTGTGTGGTCGACAACCTCCGTGTAATCTTAAATAACTTGTAGATCCGTTTCTACACTAAACTAATGAACTGTGGCCCCTAGTCTAAGACGATTGTATGTGGGAGGCTGTGGTGGCGTATTAGGGAGACGATTAGGCGTTCCGCCACCGCTTCTATTGTAATCGAATCTATTGGCTCGAAAATTACGTTTTTAAGCAATCTGTCTGTAATTACTATAATGTTCTTTGCCTAACTAGATGGAGGGAGGTTGGTAATAAAGTTAATGGATAGTTTTAACTACTATTGCTCTAGGATAGGTAGGGGCTTTAATAGTCCTCGTTTTTTCCCTCGCTATACGGCTGCCCTCCTATAGACGTTGCAGTTCTAGAGAAACCTCTAGACATCTTAGCTAAGTCCTAGCTATATATACTTCTAGCTAATTAAGGACTTGGTGAGATCCCTTTCTAGGTAGCTGGCGAGAGGTGAATCGTGTATTTCCTGGATGATCCGGGTATGTAGTGGTTCCAAGTATAGGATCCAAATGCGGTCTTGCTAATAGAGTCGCCTTCCCTCGTCGATAGAGCACTCTAAGATCGAGATTGGTAATCCCTATTGGGTAGGGAACTATTGTTTGCTATCTAGAACTATCTTTCGAATAAGCTAGTACTAGTTATTTACTTCTAGCCCCTAATCCTACAGGTTCTTTAGGGGTTTATTAGCGAATAGGTTAACTAGGGGGTCTAATCTATTTGGAACGTCGTTAAACTCGTTATCTTGATCTTCGTTTTTAATAAATCCTGTTTAGATAGTTACGGCTGCTTCCTTATTTATATGGAGTGCCTCCCCCTTAGTAGGCTTTAGTAGCTAGAAATAGCGACCTATTAGTCGCTTGTCCTTGGCGCTTAGGGGTATATCCTGCTCTCTCCTTGATAGCGCGTTAGGGATAATAGCCTCTTTCTCTAGCTAGTACTTTAGTATAAAATTGTACTAAGCGAGGAGCTCTGCTTAGTGGACCTGTCGTTCGCTAAGCTGCTGTTTCTTCTAGAAGTACTCGAGGTTCTTGTAATTGGTCTAGATCTTAAATGAGGGTACGCTTCTAAGCTCTATATCTCACTGCTCTAAGCACTATATGACAGCTAGTAGCTCCTTGTTGTGAATTGGGTAGTTGCACTCTACTAAGTTGTTTTTCTTTAAGAAGAAGGCGACTAGCCTTAGGGCACCTTCGTCATTGTACTAGGATAGGGCGCCGCCAATTGTATATCTAGAGGAGTCCGTTTCTACTACTGTTTTCTAGTCTGGGTCCTATTGGGCTAGAAGTGGTATAGCGATTAGGAGGGCCTTAAGCCGCTAAAACGCGTGTTTGCAGTCGTGTGACTAGATGTAGAGTGTATTCTTTTTTGTCAACGCTATTAGAGGAGCGGCGATATCTGAGAAATTAGATATAAAGTCCCAATAGTAGTTGGCGAAGCTAATAAAACCTCTAATGCCCTTTACTATATGTAGGCGCTCCTATACCTAGATGGCCTTAATCTTCTTAGGGTCGACTCGAATGCCCTTTCTAGCCTCGACGATGAACCTAAGGTATTTTATACTCTTCGCCTTAAACTTATACTTGTCGATGTTAACCTAGAGACCTATATCTTGCAGCCTCTTAAGGACTTTGCGGACCTTCTTCCTATAGTCCAATAGTGAGCCGCTTGAGTAGATAAGGACGTTGTTAATATAGGCCGAATAGAACTCGTTAAGGAACTCCTGTAGGGTGCTGTTAATATACCACTAGAATGTAGTGGGGGCGCCTGTTAGCCTAAAGGGGGTAACGAGCTACTTGTAAAGTCTGTATCTCGTCTAGAAAGCTGTTTTCTATTTATTGCCCTTCTTAATCTAGATCTTGTAAAATGTAGAGATTACGTCTAGTTTGGTAAACTACTGTGCCTTAGATAAGCTCCGTAATGTCTTGTGGATTAGGGGTAGGGGGTAGTGGTCCTTATAGGTAATGGCGTTTAGGCTATAATAGTCGATATAGAAACGTAGTCCACTACCTAGCTTCTTGATAAATAGGATTGGGGAGGCTGTAGGAGAGCTGCTTGCCTGGATGAAATTCTTATCTAGCAGCTCTGTTAGGGTCTTCTATAGGACGATTAGTTCCTTGCGTGATGTGACGAGCGAGTGAGGAATAGAGGCACGATGGCTCAAATGATCCTACTCAATTACGTGAATCTAAAGCTGAGGAAAAGGGAAGGAAAAGGATTAAGATACAGGATTCTCGCAACAGAGAGAAAACACAGGTGGGAGGCGCACAGTCCACCAGCCCAGGGCACGGTCAGGGTTAGGGTCGGACCATCCTGCCGTTACACGTGATATGCTATATAATGGCCTCTAGAGAGGAGTCTTCTTCTAGCCTCCTATATCCTTTTCTAGTGGAATCTCGTGGTCTATACCTGGTTGGTGTGAGGGAAGTTGATCTGCCTTGACCTGGTCGAATAGGGGGAGGAACTTGTGATAGTGTGGAGGGAGCTTCTGCTGTAGATCCATATGTTTCTTTGGTGCAAGCGCTTTCTTAATGTTGTATATAGATGTGGTAAATATTTGAGTGCTCTCTATCTAGTTGGATGGGTAGCTCTATGTCTCTTGGTGAGGTTTTGGGATTGCTCTATTAACTTGGGTAGTCTAGGTTTGGGGGGCCTCCCTCCGAACTCTCTAGATGAGGGCGTAGAACACGCTTACTATTTGTTGGGAGACTGGTAGGACTAGCCCGTCCTCTTGGCTCCTATTCTTAACTATTAAGCCTGACGTCCCGATTGTCAATTCCCCTTTTGTAGGGGAGATGGTTATCTCCTTGGCTTCTATCTATAGTAGGCCTAGAATAACGTTGTTTTTCTGGTCTAGGATAATATAAAAGAAAATATAGTTTAGTTTGTGGCTATCGATATCTATGTTTGTGTATATAATATGCCGAATAACGTCTTTTATAGTAATGTTAACTTGGGTGAGGTCTTAGAGGGTGATGGGGATGTGTGGGAGGTGGAGGCGCTCTGCGAAGTCAAGGCTAATAGTGGCGAAACTTAGGCATCCGCTATCTACGAAAGCTTTAGTATAGTAGGTTCCATTAATATCGAAATTAATGTAAAAGGGGGGGCTATCTATCTTTTTCTCCTATTCCTTCTAAGCTTGCCTTGCCTCTAAGTGCTCCTAGTGACGACTTTTACTAGGAGCTACTCTTTTAACTCCTTATTACTACTCTCTGTCTAGTTAGACGGCTTGGTCTCTGAATCTACTAGCTCTTCGACTATGGGAAGCCTCGAGCGTGATTTCTTAATACGTGTCTTGGCGGGGGTGTTAGGGCGCTTTAGGGGTAGGAGGGGGCACTTGGCGACCTAGCAGCCCTGCCTCTTATATCGAAGATAGCGCTGCTCCTTCTTCTAGCGCTCCTATTCTTCGTTATTAACCTACTTAGCTCGCTTGCCTACAAGTTTCTTATTCTAGCGCTATACTATCCTATTAATCCTTGTAGGTTTCTAGTCCATTGCCTCTTAGGGAGGTGTAGCGATAGGTTCCTAGTCTAGGTGCCTAGTAGCCTTTTGATTGGGAGTGGTGCTCCTTCTCTAGGGGAAGAAAGGGGTTTTTGTAAATGCTCTTCTCTAGGTAGCTCTCTAGGCCTCGAGGTTGGCGCCCAAGTTGTAGAGCTCTTAAGTGAATCCTGGGTAGTCCTTTAGTAGGTAGAGTATTGGGATAAGGAGATCCTTTATCTTGTTATTGAGAGCTTTCTGCAAGTAGTTAATTTGGATTGCATTATGCTAGGCGGCACCTCCTATGTTAGCCAACTTCTTCTTGAACCTGGGGTAAAACGCTGCAAACGACTCTATCTTCCTCTAGGCTATGTCCTCTAGATTGTTGAGAGCGTGCTGGGCGACGTTAGGGTCCTTGTATATAGTGGTTAGGTACTGTAGGAAGCTCGTTGGGTTATGAGCACTACCTGGGCTGCTACTCTTATAGAATGCAGCTGCTATCGACTGGGGGGAATCTCCAAGCTGGGAGTAGATGTAGGTGAATTGGCCTGCAAGAGAGCCTAGGAGGTGGCTGTTGGTATGTAGTTTGCCTTCTATCTCGAGTCTCTAGTTCCAGTACTTCCTTTGGTTCCTATTAAAATGGGGAGGGTCTGGGAGCACTATCTTTTTCCTTGTCTGACTAGGTGGAGATGGTGGTGTATGAGTGACTCTTGGGATTGCGGGTGGTGTCGAGGCTCGAGGTGTGGTCCCTAGGGTCGCTCGCAGGGACGTAAGGTTCTCCTGAAGGGCTTGGATTTGTAGCTGGGTTGCCTCCTTCTCGTGTGCTTGCTCGGTTCGTAACTCGTTTATCTGGTCTATCATTTGGGATATCATCTGCATTAGCTGGGACCCCTCCTGGGGGCCTATTGGCGTGTCGCTTGATATCGCTGGTACTTAGCCGAACCTGTAGGTTGGTATCTCGAGGTATTGCATATGCCGTTTGCGACCTTCGTCTGGTTGGAGGGACGGCCTTATGAGCCTTGCGTGGTGCGAGGGCTTTCTCGTTGGTGTTCTGGTTGTGCCTGGCTACCTGGCTCTCTTGGGCTTGGGGTCTTCGTCTTCGTGGTGTATTGGTTGGAAATTTGGGAATCCGTAGCGATCCTCCCGCTTGGTGTGCGGCCCTGAATCGTTCTTCGCTCAACTGGTCGCTGAGGCCAGTGTCTTGCGGTATCCTGCTTGCCTCGTGCTTGACAAGGGTTTTTTTTAACCAACGATGCTCCGCCGTCTGGGCGACGACGAGGGCTAAACAAACATAATCCTCCGTCTGGGCAGACGGAGTCAACAACCTTCTTCGCGATCGATAGCGAAAAAAAAAGGGAAGATTAGTGTAATGTAACGGTCCCAGGCAGTGTATTGCAACTAGCTGGTGACGACTCTACGAGTATACTAATCTTGAAGAGAAAAGAAGAAAGAGACCAAAAGATCATTCCCACAACAAGATCTTCGTCTGACCAGATGGGAATGTGGGTCGCGTGGTGGGCCCAGCGCTGTTGTCAAGGGTAGCGAGCCGAGATGGCGTCAGGGGTTGCGTCAGGGGT